>PVJH01003472.1:0-141687 GCA_004026705.1 Nesogale talazaci
TCAATTAGCATACAGAATTCAAGTCCATTCAGGTTGGTTGTACTATGCATCAGTCCTTAATTTCTTTAATTCAAGATAATATTCCAAAATAATATCCCACTGTTGGGATATATCTGATTTGGTTTACTCATATAATTATTAGTAGACATTTGAGTTGCTTCCACATTTGGCCATTATAAATAATGCTTTTATAGAAATTGTGGACAAGTTTTTTGTGAACATATTATTGTATTTCTTTTGAATATATATATAGGAATGAAATCTTGGCTCTTGTGGTAACAATGTATGTTTAAGTTTTTGAGGAACTTCTAGAGTATTTTCTAAACTGGCTCTTCCATTTTATATCTCTGCAACTATATATGAGTGTTCTAATTTTTCCATACAGTGGTAATTGTTCACTTTATAGATTATAATTTCCTATTTATCATATATATAGATATGTCTATATAGCATTTATATTTTTCAGTTTTCTTATAGAGTTCTCAATCACAAATCAAGTTTTTGAACAGTTAATTTAAAGTCCATATGTAGTAGTCAAAATATGACTCTTCTGTGTCTTGTTTTTATTATATATTTTTTCTTTTAGTTTCAGCTTTGTGACCTTTTCACCACTACACCTACATTTTTAATTGAATTCTGGATAACATTATGAAATATCACAAATTTTCATAATGATGTTATCTTTTACAGAAGATTCAATATTATTTTTGGCAGGCAGCTATGGTAGGAACCATAGTCAAATATGGAATTGATTTTATCCGGCACTTGGCTGTTTCGCTCCTACTCATGGGGTGTAGATTTGTGAACTATATGATGGATTGCCTAATGTTGACTCTTATAGTAACTATAATTTAAAGGCTCATATATTTTCCATAGCATCACTTTTGAGTTTTTAACTGAGTTTTGACCCCATAAAATTGCCAATAACTCTGTTTAACTTCTAAATATTGCCGTTGCCTCCATTTTTGTATGGTGAGATGCTGCTGACAAATTGGTAAATATCCTACGGGGGTGAGAGGTATAATGTACCAGATTTGTTCTTTCCAGGATCTTGGTTTCTCAAGTTTTCACTACCTAGTAGCTATCTTTCTGATAGCATTAGAACACAGAACTTCAAAATAATTCTTCTTCCTCTTTGTTTTTCGTCTCTTTCTCCTTTTCTTTTTCTTTTTATTAGGTCTTGCACTTATTCTCAAAGGAATATTATTATACAGGAAGTCTTGACATACTTTGGGATCCATTTCTGGATTTGCTATTCAGTTTTGTAAATGCACCAATGCCTCCTATGTTAGTCTTGGTGGACTAGAGAAACAAATCCACAGAAACTTATATATATACACACATATATATGTGTGTGTGTGTTTTATCTAAAGGGTAAGTGTACATTAAGAAAGATTCCCAACGCAGTGCTGTCCAAGCCTATAAGTTCATCATTAGCCCATATGTCTGATACCTATCTACAAAGTCCTCAATCTCACAAAATGCACGCAATGATGCCAGCCGCAGGAGGAGAGTCCAATCAGTGAGCATGTAAGCATCTCAGCGGTGACAGGGGTCTCCACACCACTTCTCCAGCACCCAGGGCTGCATCAGGGTAGGTTCATAGGACTTCTCCTCAGGGATGTCTCCCAGGAAGTGAGCCTTGCCTCATGAAGCAGAAAACTGACAAAAGCAGCTGCACCCTGATCCGCCGATCAGAGAGCATGAGACCTGATAACTAGAAGGGTGGGGCTAACCAAGCCATTTCTCTCCCACCCTTCAATTAATCTCACATGTGTTTATTGACCAGGTTGGCACAATAAACCCTATGTCACCAACCTATTTTAATTATAGAAGTTTATAATGCATATTTATACCTGGGAGGGCATATATATGTGCACAAGGTGAACGCACACATACTGCTCGCAATTATCAGTATTTCTGAGCTATTCTTTTTGTTTGAAATGAAATGGATAATAAAGTAATTTAATTCTGGAAATAGCATGATGTTTGTATTAGGATCAAATTAAATTTGTGAAGCTTCTTTGAAGTACCATAAATTTTTTCTATTGCCTTTTTATTCAGAAATATCTCTTTAAATTTACTGTCTTTCCAAACATATAATTTTCCTTAGAGTCTAATTTTGTTGTTGCTGTTGTTGCTATTGCTGAGTTTTCTGCTTAGATAACTTTTATTGGTGGAGTCGTCTTCAAATGACAAGAAGGGTGTTAAACATAAAAGTGCTGGGCTGTTTATTACATGTTAATTTTATAGCTTAAATTTACTTATTTTTGTAGTTTATAATAGATCTTTCATCAATTAGGGATTTCCTGAAATATATAATATAGTCTACAAATAGAGGTGATCGACCCCCTTGGTTTCAAATCCATATGCTTCTAATTGCTCTTATTTACTTTTGCGGCCTAACTTGTATAATAAAATAGCTAATTGTGCTGGGATAGTGGGTATTTTGCCTTATTCTTGATTTTCATGGTAAAAGTCTTATTTTCATTATAGCAAATACTGGTTTTTGAGTTTATTATTTTGAGAAAATAATTTTTAATACAATGATGAAATGACCACTGAGTGCTCTCAATAAGAAATAATGTCTGACTTGCTCAATGACTATTTTCCTTTAAAAAATGTTTATGTTTTCCTCCATACTTTTAGGCATATGATGGATTTTATTCGTTATTATTCTAATATTGTGTTACTGAAGTTAGTATCTTAGGTGATTCTGTTATTTTTAATGTGGTATTGGATTGTGTTTGCTAAATTTATTTAATATTTTTCTATATCTATTTATGAGACTTTGCTACATTTTATTGAATAATATTGTATATCTGTTTATGGAGAAGTCCCTGTTAAGTAAGAAGTCCCTTACTTACAAACAAGTACTAGATTAGTGGTCAAAATGGTGGTGTTTCAAAGCCCCCTAGAGGCACCTCAGAAGACAGAGTTTGTAATTGTCTGAAAGATCACAGCCTTGACCATCCAATGGAGAAGTTCTGTTCTGCAGAGCTGGGCTCTTCATCGTCCAAATGGACTGGATGGAATAATAGCAAGAATATCATTCTTTAGTGGAATTAGGCTAGTTTTCTATTTTGTGCAATAATTTTAAGCTTTAGTATCCATTCTAAATTTATCTCATTACCAAATTTAGATGCTTTAGGTGCTTTAAATAGTTTAAATGTCATCTTTAAAGATTTATTGAAATTTCACATTTACTTAGCCCTAGCCTTCCCTATGAGTGGAGTATTTTACATCTGCTTCTGTTTCCTGCATTCAACTTGCAGTGTTTAGGTCTTTCCTTTTCTCTGTCTCCTCTCTTCGGAGAAAACCTCAGGGCCCAGAGGAAAGTGAATTGCAAGGTCAGTCATATGAAACCATCAGTCAAGAAAGAGGAGATTTTCCACTGTCAAACGATTGAAAGTCGAGGAGACTCACCAGGACAGTTCGACTCTGTTCTAAATGTTTGCAGAGTCAGAATTAACTCACTCAATGACCAAGCATCTTTGCTTATTTGTTTGTTTAAACTTCTTTACATATGATATCATCCAATACCATTGGTTCATCTGATAGCCATTTCTCTAATGACTCCAAAAAGCTTTTTTTATGGTCTCGAATTCTTTCCTAAATAGCAAACTCAGGTACAAATTAAACCAAACTCAGTGCCATGGAGTCTGTTCTGACCCATAGTGAACCTCTAAGATAGAGTAGAACTGTCCCCGTGAAGTTCTACAACTATAAGGTTTTTGTGTGTGTGTGTGTGTGTGGGCATCACTGCCCTCTGGTGGGAGTAAGAGGCCCTGCTTTGCTCCTGGAGAGCTGCTGCTGGATTTGAACCGCCAAGCCTGTGGGCAGCAGTCCCGCACACAATCACTATCCCACCGGGGGTCAGCCCCAACTATAAGTTTTTATATAAGTAGAAAGTCTCATGTAGGCTTCAAAAAGTTTGTAGAAAAGCTATATCATCAGTTTTCCATGAACTTCTTGACACCTCCTGGTATAACTTTCTTTATATCAGCATCCAATGCATTATCAGTAATGACTAACTTTTCCTCTAAATCAGTGGTTTTTAATCTGTGGATCGTGACCCTTTTGGGGGTGGAAAAACCCTTTCACAGGGGTCACCTAATACATCCTGCATATCAGATATTTACATTATAATGGTAGCAACAACAGTGCAAATTACAGTTATGAAGTAGCAACAAAAATAATTTTATGTTTGGGGGTGACCATGCCACGAGGAACTGTATTGAAGGGTCGTGGCATTAGGAAGGTTGAGAACCACTGCACTATATATCCTGTCTGATCACCTCTGTCCTCATCAGCTGGGCCCTTGTCATAGTCCCTCAGTGTTATAGGAGTACATCAACCTAATCCTCACCCCTGCCTTCATTACATCTCCACAAAGTGGACACCCTTAAACATATAAGTCAGATAATGGCATACTTCTGCTCAAACCTGAAATAAAATCCCGTCTCTGACCACACTTGACAAGGCCTGATATAATCTGGCCTTTAATTTCGTCTATGATCTCATTTTCTATTGCAATTTTTCTCACACTTAGTTCTAGGTTACACTAACATACGGTTCGATCCTCAGGGTTTCTGTGTGGATTCATGTACTTTCAACTAAACCCTCTGAGGTTTTTGCATAGTTGATTCTCTTACTTCACTCAAATAGTGTGGCAAGTCAGTCATCTCCCCTGAACATCCCAACTACCTACCAAATCCTTGTCATATACCTCATATTTTGTATTCCCCACATCCTTGTCAATCTCTTATTTTTATTTCAGATCCTTATTAGGGTGTTCTCATAAAACCTTCACCCACTACTTGATACCTACCATATGGCCATTGTTTACCTCAATAAAATGCAAACTTCATAGAAACACTGACTTTTATGTCTTCACACCACAAAATTGTACTTTGTCCACAATAGGAGTTAAGTAGATATTTGTCTAGTCATCAAACCTATGAAATTTTTTCCCAATTAGCATCTATCATAACTTTTAACATACTTCTAATTGTCATTAGTTGAACTCTATCACTTTACATTTACTTTTATACTTAAAAAATCTTTTCCCACTTCTATTGTTATTCTTATCTTTAGCTTAAACTTTGGCAAAAATTAAACTTTAGTTCATTAATCCAGCTAGAATTCATTTTTTTGTTTATGATGTGAAGATAAACATCTTTTTCTCATTCATATTTAGTTCTCTAATTACTAAATATTTGTATATTCCTAAAATGTCACCATTAACAGAATGTATATAATGTACATATCTACATATAATCTTTTGTAAATTCTCCATGTTATTACTTTAAAATTTAATTCACTTGATATAAATACTGTATTTATATCTATTAAACTATACCCTTTTCTTGCCCTGATAAAACATCCATTCTTCTAGTCACAGGACACTCATGGTTTATTATGTGATCTGAACTTAAATTAAACCAATGTGCTTGGACATGTAATATGACTGCCTCAAATGATTGCTTTTCAATGTTATCTATAGCTTGCTTTTATTATGTCTAAAATTCACTATGTATGCCTCTATACTATGAAAAAGGGAGAGAGAAGAAAACACAAATCAGATTACAGAAGGAATTTCTAGCTTGGACTTTATCTAAGATATTCTATAATATTTTGATAGAATCTTGGCACTGACCTGTATCTGGCTAAACTCAACAACTATGCCAGAATTCCCATTGGATGGGTTGAAGGCCCATGTGCCACGCCCTCACATCACAGTGCCCTCTTGCCCATTTACACATGTACTCATTCATTTGGAAACCATCTGTACTTCATCATGCAAGTGGAGACCATTTGTATTGCCCTGAGGACTTACTATCTAACAATGAAATCCACTTATTTTGTTTTCTAACCAAAATAATGCTTTCTCACTCAATAGATGTGCTGTGCATCTGCTATTTATTTGGCATGCTTCTTCCTTCTCTATTATTCACTTCACAGTTTGGATTTAACAAGTGTATTGGGTGAGATGAATAACGTTTTGTGGACTAAAACAGTAGGAAGTGAGTGCTAATTTTCATCAAAACCACAAGTGCTGAGTTTATATAAGAAAGGTGTAGTTTGGTACTCCAACTATCTGTGACTAGACCTTTCTAGAATTGCCACAGTTCTGCATCTAATAGATGCATTTTCTTGATCTATATACAATGAAAATAATATATCACTAGAATTCCAATTAAATCAGTAATGTTTGTGAAAAATTATGGAATAAGCCCTAGTCTTATGAGTTATACTGTGGTTTTAAAGGTTATAATAAGACACAATATTTTAATTCAAAATTAAAAGTAACAATCACGCCTTCATGAAGAACCAACAAAGAAGCAGACAGAAAGCTAGCTACAAGGGGAAAAGAAAGACTAGATGCTGAAATACATAAATGTCCATTGTTTTACATACGTACAAAGACACTTAACATTGTGACACGATGAACACCAGTTACATAACAAGAGATATTTCTTCCTGAGATTCAGGAGAGCATGTCAATATATTCAAGTTCTCATAGTCGAATGGATTCTAGACCATGGTCACTTAGCCTGTGACCCATTTTATTAAATCTGAATGGTTAGCCTATGAAGAGAGACTTGAAAGGAATTGAAAGAAGGAAAATTGAGCTCTCGATCAATAGAACTTGTAAAGAAAGAACAAAAGGATCACTGCATTAAAAATGACATCACAATCCTTGCCTTTCCTTCTTAAAATCATCTGCCAATTTCTTAATTCTTTCAGATCTATCAGAGGAAGCCAGCCTCTGATGTATATATATACATCATGGGTTCAATGGGCACAGTTGTACAGTGATATTTATTATGATAAAGTTATAGAGAGCATGAGAGAGAAGGAAATAATGAATCAGACACATATCATGGTAGCATGCTCACCCCAGCTCCATCTGGTGGTTGGCGTGGAGAGAGGGTAAGAGAGAGATTTATCTTTGACCAAGCTTAGGTAACCTTTTGGGGAGGACATTAGAGCCTCATAGTTACAGATAAAGCAAGTCATCAGGAGGGCCTATCCCATAGTTCAAACAGTAATGTGGGGGACGAACCAGGGGTAGATGTAATGGGAGAGGGAGGCTCCTGGAGTCAGGAAGGGTGCATCTAAGACTCTTGTCCTTGGGTGGGGGGTGATTTAGCTAAAGCTTTCAGGGGGAGAGTGAGACACAAAGGCCGACAATTGCTGGAGCCATTAGGGAGATTAACTCCTAAAATTTTGGGTCTCCTTGTCTCCTACAAGGAAAACTTCTATAGGTGTGTTTATCAGAAGTGATTGAACCTTCTTCCTGAACTCTGAGCATAGTTCCTGACCAACTTCATTTGACCTGCAGGTACAATGATATGCCTCATGTACCAAGCAGCTTAAGTTTGGCATAATATTTGGGAGATAACTTGGGAGAAACCTTTGTTTCCCACACAGTTCCTCTTCTCTCTTTCTTTCCTCTCTCTTCTTTAATGAACAAAACCTCCCTGTGCTATTCTTCCTGGGGTTCCTGGTTTTGAAAACAAGCAAAAGTTTTTGGTCCTGGCATTCCTCTTGTAGAGAATAGTCAACTCTCTTTTGCTATAACTAAATGGATGGCATTGCACTTTTTAGATCAACTAAACCATGCCATGAAAATAAACTAAATGAATTATCCATAATATCAGGTAGGAATAAACTGCTTAAAACTGTATCACTCCAGCTAGATTTATCATTGCCATAAATCTTAATAATGTCATATTTTTCTTTGGTACTTCAAATTAAGGTATGTGTAAAATAATGTTACTGCCCCCCAAAAGGTGAAAATAATATTAACATTATGGATTAATTTTTATAATTGTAATCCTAGAAGACACTGTAAAAAGGGCTCTGAAATGGAGCATAAAGGTGTTGAGACATACACTACTCTTCCAGATGGACATCGAATATGCACTACACATCTGTATGCATGCAGGCAGCCAGTAGTTTATAATGCATGTTAATATTTTTTTAAAAAATCATCCATGATCAATTCCCTAAAGATACAGCAGTTTCCCCTTTTATTTGGCCAGGAATCTGTCTTGGAAACCAATGTAATGATTACATGGAATTTTGATATCCATTTGGTACTGATTTACACCAGTATTTCTAAGGCTGCCAACAAGAAAGTCCAGAATTTCAGGCATCTAAAATTCTACAATAGACAACTGTCTCTTATTTTATAGCTTATGAAATCGTGGCTTAATATGATTTTCCAGTAATAAGTTCTGTACCCTGTCCAAAGAGCTAAACCTGTTGTGCAGACCCGAAAAGTAAGACAGAATAGATGAGGCAAGTTAATATTAAGCTCGAAGGAGAACTCTACAAATTACATTGTTTACACAGGAAAAAAGCACTCTAGTTGAAAGGACTGACACATGATGTATTACCATAAACACTTAACCAGTATGTTCACCTTTTGTTTTTAATCCCCAGTCCTACTTCTAGAAGTTGCATGGTGGTGTTTTGATGTTAGGCACGATATTAATAAAGTCACCAATTGCACATTCACTGGACATTGGTTAAAAAATTTCTAAACTCATCATGTATTCTGTTCTTTTGAAACATCAAAAAAATGTAGACTCATGTCCAAAAAGTAATCAATCACAGGCAAATAACTTAGGGGAGTGTTACATGGATAACTTTTAAAAACATAAGTAAATGCAGACACTTATGTAAAAGCAACAAAAGAAAGTAAAAGTGACAAAATATATTACAAAGCAAAACTTCCATATAGCATTAGAAAAAAAATTACAACAGCATTTCTTTGAAATTTTCCAAAAAACTCTTCTGAAGAGAGTCAGAGGTAATAAATATGACTTAGTGTATTTTTAATACAGAAATCTTGAATTCTTCTTCTCAGATTTCCTGGGTGGTGGGGGCAAAGTGTTGAGCAATGTTTATCAATCTTATAATACTTAATGCTTCACTTGACTTTTCCTGGGATTTCAGGCCTCTTCAAAAGTTTTCAGGTGTCTTTGTTGTTAGGTGCCAGAGAATAGATTTTTGATTCATAGGGATTATACAAACTTATTCCTAAATTCCAAGCCAACAATGACATATAATGGGTAATATGGAGACAGAAAGTCTTATAACAAGTCATCTATAAAACAAAATACCAAACATTGGACACTCCATGCAATCTTTCCTAGTAAAGATAAGTGAATTGTTTTGTATCATTTTGCAGATGAGGCCTACAGAAAGAGGTATAAAGAAATGTTTTCCTGTAGTGGAAGACTATTTTGATGAGGAACCAACACCAGATTTCACATTCGGGTTCTAAAACTGTGACTCCCAAACTGACCATGATACCTAGAGGGGAGGGTGACTTCTGGACTTCATCATTTCTCTGCTCTCTGCCTTCCTGAAAGGGATAAGACTCTTGGATGGATACTTTGGCTCACAGAGTGACACATACACCATGATACATGAGAACTAATATGTTTCTAAAACAATAGCTGTACAGAACAGAATTCTTGTAACCATGTTATTAAACTAGTTCAAAATGACAGCTAAAGCTAAGCATGAATATAAAATTGAAGTCTTTTGATTCCCATTCTTTCATAATCTTTAGAGTAACAAAATTTATATAAAAATCTTCACTTTAAAATATATTGCTAAATTACTCTATGACATTTATAATTAGCTAGCAACATAATTTTATGTACACAAACCTTTTAATTGACATTGAGTGCATAAATTACTTCTGACTGAAAATAACTGTGTCCAGAACAAAATAGAATGAAACTTTTTCATACAATAATCTTCATAGCTTAATGTCTATGCATGTATATTGTCATAAAATTGAGTCCTGAAAATACTGTCATGCTACTTAAAAATAAGGCAAAGGAAGCATATTTTAGGTGATATTCAACCACATACATATTGCTATTATCATAAATATGTATAAAGAACATGTATTTCTGGTTTACTTAATCAAGAATGATTTAAAATATTTTTCTCCCTATTGGAACAGTTGTGAAAAATCACATTCTTAATTTTTCATCAGATTTTTCAAAAGACACCACCTTGGAATTCAGATTATGAGTAAACTTCTTAAGTGTGGTTTACAGGGCAAGTGAAGAAAACTCTTTCTAAATAGATCAGAGCCATAGAATGGGCCCTTATCTTTAAAATGTAATGATCTTACCTGAAAAATCGTTCCCCTCTAGATTTCTTATTCTCTGTTTTCCCGTGCCCTCTACTCATTCCTTTCTCAATTTTTATTAACTTGTTTTACATATAGAAGCCTCACCGAGAGTGATAGGATCACTGGGAACCATAGGTTATTTTTACTTATTTTCACATAAACAGGTTGGCAGTCAATTAATTTCACTGTCTCTCTTGGAAATTAATTGTATAGCAAACCAGGTGTCATGGAAAATCTACAACTTGAATCATCCCCAGGGTTGAGTCCTGAGGAAATAATAAAGATAAAAGATGAAGGCATTGCTCTTTAAGGATGGAAGAAATTTGAAATAGTTAAATGGGGATGATTCTAAAACCCCTGAAAGGATTCCATCACTTTCTCTGAAATCAGAATCTCCCAAGGTGAAGACACTCACTGGAGTGTTCAGTCTCTCATGACTGACTGATGGCATGCAGGTGCCTGGGCTCTTGGTCGCCTCATAGTTAGATTTCATCTTCTGTTTTCTGTTCATGGCATGTTCCACGTATGTGGGTTCTGAATAATTTTGACTTTGACAATAGTGGAGACATAGCCGATGTCTGTTTGGTCAATAGTGAAAGAGCTGGAGAAAAGCTTGGGATCATGGCTTCTGGAAGAGAACTTAGATGGGAGAGAGTGGGAGAGTGAGGGTCCCTCCGAAGTACCTGTCCTGGGATTATGGTTGGCATTCTAGGTGGAACTGCTTTAATCCCAGGCTGGGCTACTGCTGTTATTAAAGGTGGTGGGAAAACAAAAGATTTCTTCTCCTTTGGAATACCAGGAATATGCAACTGCTCATCCTTCAGTTTTGCAATATCATTAAAAACTAAGGCCAGCGATTGAAACGTGGGTTCCCAACTAAGGAGATGATTCCAAGAACCACTGACTCTCACAAAATGATCAGGGGTCACATCAGGGAAAGGAGCTCTACCTCTTGCCGCATGTTCAGCTGAATTCACTATGCGTCCTTTTCTAATATCAGTCAGGATGTCCTCTTTTGACACCCTTTTTTGAAATAGATGAGATAACACCTCATTTTGGATGTAGGTTATACCCTGGCCTTCTCCACTCATTTCCTCCAATGGACAGCTGTTTTCTACTTTGTCCACAGTGACTGCCAGGTCAGTTTCTCCAGAGACATAAGAAAGTTGGTCTGAGTCCCTTGGGATTCCAGAATCTGGCACTCTAGAATCCCGATCATTCAGAACTGAGCCAGAGTCCTTCCTGTATGGGTGCTCATTTATCCTCTGGATTTCTTTATCTTCTGCAGTTTCTCCTTCTACAGAACAGTGACCACTGGCATTTGAGTGATTATACAGATGTGGTATATCCTTCTCCATGATGTTTATTAAGCCCAACCACTCAGGCATGGAGTTCACAGGCATCACCTCATTGTTGCAATCATTCATTTTCTGGAATGCCTTGAGCATGCTGGTATCCCTGGCCAGTCTCAAATTGACATCTAAGGAAGATGAGGTTTTCTTTTCCTCATAATGACTTATTGACTCTTTGTGTTTATGTCTTAAAACCAGTATAATAAGAATGAGTACCAGCAACAGAAAGACTAGAAAGGGCACCATAAGGCTAATTGAGAAACTGTTGTTCATGATCGTTGAATGTTTTCCTTCGGGGGAAAATGACACATTTACAAAAACAGTGCAAGATGCAGATTTTGAATCCCGTTTGGGGCTGTGAGCGATTATGTTCATTTCAAAGGTGTTTTCTTTGCTAACTTGATTTTTCATTTGTGGAAGGGCTCTAGTCAAATAGATATTCCCATTCGTTTCATTTACTGAAAAGAAAGGTGATGAGGTTCCTAGGGAGTAAAGAATGACTCCATCAATACCAGCATCAGCATCTGACGCTTCCACTCTGCCAATTGACTGTCTTATTTTATTCTTGTCTGGAAGGTTGAAAAAATATTGATCCTGCGTGAAAATGGGTTCAAATTCATCTATCCCTTCGATATCTACCCACACCATTAAGGAGGCTGTTGAATCACCTTTGTCTTTCGCCTGAACTGTGATGCAGTATTTATTTTTAAGTTCATAGTCAAGGATTTGTTTAGCATGGATATCTCCAGTAAAGGGATCAATGAGGAAGGGACCATGATGGTGATCATACACTTGTCCATGAGGGCTAAAACAAGGTGACACTATAGAGTATGTCAATTCTCCATAAGGACCTGTGTCAAAATCTAAAGCACTTACAGAACATACCGTAGAGGATACAGGCAGGTTTTCTGGAACAACACAGTTCACGCTTGGTAACATAAACTGAGGTGAGTGGTCATTATCATCCAGCACATTGACAAGCACAATTGCAAAAGAAAAATGTTTCTTTACTTTATCTGAAGCTTGCACAGTTAAAGAGAATTTTATTGTTTCCTCATAATCGAGAGGTTTAACCAAATAGAGAATTCCAGTTTTTTCTTCTAACTGAAAATTCCCCCTCTCATTTCCAGAGATTAGGTGGTAGTGAATTTCGGCATTTGAACCCAAGTCACAGTCACTTGCTGAGACCACAGAAATGTGACTACCTAATGGTGTACTTTCCTTGATGTGAACATAATATTCTGGATGGGTGAATTTTGGTGGATTATCATTGACATCAAGTACTTGTATTGCTATTATGGCTGTGGAACTCAATGGAGGATAACCATGGTCAGATGCTAGAACAACAAGCTTATGATTGGGAGTTGCTTCTCTGTCCAGATTGCGAAGCAATACAAGATGACCAAGTTGATGGGAAGGATGTTCGGGCTGAATGAAACTAGTTTTTACATGAAAATGTTTCTGTGAATTACCACTGATGATGGAATAATCAACATGAGTGTTTTCTCGCGTCCAGTCATGGTCAAAGGTTGAAAATGTGACAAGTGTGCCTCCAACTAAAGTATCTTCGCTCAAGCTAAGATTGTAATAGTCTACTGTAAACTCAGGAAGATGGTTGTTCACATCTTGGATCTCTATCTCCACTAATGTAAGAGCCCTGAGCTCAGGAGTTCCACCATCACTGGCTTCAACAAGAAATCGTATCGGTGATATTCCATCCAAAAGTCGTACAGGATGGATGGTAAATATTGTACCTGAAAAACAAGAAATATCACTTGTGAAATTAAATTCCCCTTATCCGTTAAGTCAATATTGTCATTGCCATTGTGGTAGTTACAGAATCTCATATCAACTTAAATGTGTAAGAGAGAAGAGGTGAGCTATGACAGTCTTTTTGTGCTAGCAGGGCTCTCATAGGAACATGTGGGTAGAATTTAGTCTATCAATCAGGCCACAGCTTGATTTGAGAGTGACTGAGATAAATGGTTCTTTCAGACCAGCCTCTTTTTCTTTCTCCCTGGATTGTGGAGATGGGCCATACTCTTCCTCTCTCTGTATCACCTTTTGGTGGATGAGCCACTTTGAGCCACGATGATGACAACCAGAGCCCTGTAGATGCATCCACTGCCTTTGCATCTGTAAGACATTGCACCTACCGGCCTATGATTTCCCTGAATCCTGCATCATTGCATGTGTCTTGGTGAGTCTTAAGAAGGATTTGTGGAGAAGGATAGCACTTATGGACTTAATCTGGAATGGACTGGGCTATTTACTTGACAGTTACTCCTTGATGTAAAGCTCGCTCTTGCACATATATGAGTGCCCCTGGATTTGTCTCTCGACTCAACCCAGGCTAATGCAGACACAGATTCCATTATAACTCTTAGCAAACCCATAGCTCGGGGGAGGGCTTTGCCTTTGAGCTTCTGAGTCTCTAACTCTTTATGGGAGTTTTGACAGCCTCATCTCGCTCTACTGGAGACGGTGGTAGATTTGAACTTCTGGCTCTGTGGTTAAAAGCTCAGTGTGTATCCAACTATACCACCAGGGCTCCTTATTTACTTAATAGCTACTAGTAGGTTTAGTTTTGTTAAAATTGCTATCAAAACAAAGATCAATAGATACGCCATAGAAATACAGTTATTGTACTCATAAGTGTGTAACATTTGAAACAGAAATATCTATGGTATCTTTCATCCATGCAACAAATTTCTCTTTTGTTTAGTAAGTTGTTTCATCACTAATTTTTAAGAGAACATATTATTTTAATTTTAATTGAGAGTTAATACATGTATCTTTTCATAGTGTAACCACATTATGTCAAGCAGAACTGTACAATTACTACCAAAATCAGTTTCCAAAGACTATTTTTTTCATGTACTCCTTGACATCTTCTCCCCTCTAACAAGCCCCTATAACTGTATATGTCCTCTCCAAAACCCTCTTCCTACTTGATATCCCTATAGATTCCTTAATCCTGGATTTGGTATGCTGAAACACACAAAAAAATATACAACACAAATTCATGAGGGTGGCTTCCATTGACACAACCCCTCTGAGATAGACTCTAATATGAGCAAACAAAAAATACAGAAAACGCTGAAAACTAGATCAGATCCAGCATACCTCAGCTGGGGGGGGGGGTGGATCAACTAACTGACAAAGTTTTAACTGTTCAAGTCAGATTTAAAATATTCTTGTTTAAAATGTTATACCTTGCACTACTACTCAGACACATTTTTCTGTAGACTGATTGATACTTATTTTTGTAAATTAGATTAGGAAATATGATAAAATGATGGGGTACCCTCCAAAAATCAGAATTGTGCTGGACAAAGCAGAGCTTTTGTAGTATACATTTTTCCTGCTAGTAGAGCATTGAGCAACTTGTTCTGAGTTAGTGTACCTAGTGGGGTCACCAGCGAAGGTTCTCTCTGGTCACAGAGAATATTTTTGTAAAAGCAATTATGCTCCAAATCTCGTTTGTGGAATGGCTGATTTAAGAGAGCAGTGTGTGGCTGTGAAATTCTGTTTCCTCGTTGGGAAAAATGCTGCAGAAACTGTTGTGATGTTGAACACAGCTTGCAAGGACAGAGCTATGGGAAAAGCATAAGTTTTTAGGTGGTTCTCTCATTTCAAAAAAGATTAATTGGTGCCATTCTTTACATCTCAAAAATATTTATCCCACTTATCTTATATAGATAGTCATGCATATGTATTAATAAGTACAAAAACTAGGTAAAGCCAAATAAAACAACAAAGGAAATCAGGTATCAAAGAACAAAAACTTTTATCATTGTGAATGGAGGGGGAATGTGGAGCAGGCACCCAAACCCATTTGCAGGAAAATGGACATCCCCTTACAGAAGAGTCTGGGGGAATGGATGAGCTAGTCCCTGGTGAGGGTAGTTATGATGAAACATACAATGTTCCTCTAGTTCTGAAATACTTCCTCCCCCCATACCTCCTTCCACTCTCATGATTCCAATTCTACCTTAAAAATCTGGCTGGATCAAAGGATGTACACTGGCACAGATAGGACCTGAAAACACAGGGAATAGAGGGCAGAAGAACCCTTCAGGCCCGGTGGTGAGAAGGGTGATACAGGGAGGGTGGAGGGAAGGTGAGGGAGAAAGGAAAACAGATTACAAAGATCTACATATAACTTCCTCCCTGGGGGACAGACAGTGGAGAACTGGGTGAAGGGAGGCATTGGAAAGTGTAAGATATAACATAATAATAATAATAATAATTTATAAATTATCAAGTGTTCATGGGGGAGAGGTGGAATGAGGAGGGAAGGGGAATATGAGGAGTAGATACCAGGGGCTCAGGTAGAAAGCAAGTGTTTTGAGGATGAGAGAAATAATATGTGTGGATTGTGATAAGAATTGTACAATCCCCCAATAAAATGATTTAATTTAAAAAACAGTAACAAAAAGAAAGCCACTGACAAAAATGGAAAACCTATACATAGCTCAAGTTCTGCTTGTTGGCCATTGCATGTGTTTTCCCGTCCAGTCTGATGGGGAGCCCCACACTCTGTCTCCCAAATCTATTTTTGGTATTCACTGGGAATTTTATCCGTCTGCTTCCCCTGCTGTTGTGCTGCATGTCCTCAGTGCCTCACCCCAGCATGATGGGGCCAGACCATGCACTATCCCTGCACTCTAGCTCCAGTGCTGCCCCCCACAGCACCATGCTTCAGTGTGGGACATTGTGTCCTGAGGTGGGCCAGCCAGACATTCCTCCCTGTACATTGTCTATTCTGAGCAGGAACATCGTCCTTAGGGCATAATCAGTTGGGAGATACTAGAGAAGGGGAAGTGGGAGACAGGGGATGGGGTAGGGGAACAACCCAGGGGCCCAGGAACAGCAAGTGAACTGAAATCAATGGAAAGAAAGTTGTAGGATATCTAGTGGGGTTCAATCAAGGGCAAAGCAGCAACCAGGAACTACTAAATCTGAATGAAGGTTGAAGGCTGAACATGATAGTGGAACAAGAGACAAATAAAGAGGATAAATAGAGGAAAGAACCAGGAGGCAAAGGACATTTATAGAGGCCTAAATATAGGCATTTACATATATAAATACACATGCACACACATATATATGTTTATATAGATATAGATATAGAACTATGCATTCATATCTATATGTGAAGAGTTAAGGTTGCAGATGAATGTAGGGCCTCTACTCAAGTACTCCCTTAACACAAGAACATTGTTCTAACGATCTAGCATTCTGTGCTGCTTGTCTTCCCAACACATTCCCTGAAGACAAAATGGGTTCATAAGCAAATGTGGTGAAGAAAGCTGATGGTGCCCAGCTATCAAAAGACATAGCATCTGGGGTCTTAAAGGCTTAAAGATAAACAAGCTGCCATCTATCTCAGAAACAACAAAACCCACATGGAAGAAGCAAAGTAGCCAGTATGATCTTGAGATATCAGGCATCTATGATCCAGAATAAAACCATACCCAAGGTGAATGGAGGGCTGGGGTGGGCATGGAGACCCATTGATCATCTGTAGAAAATTGAACATCCCCTCGAGGGGTCACAGGGAAGAGATGAGCCAGATGGTATGAAGTATAGCACAACTTTCCTTTAATTCTTTGGTGCTTCCTTCACCCCACTATCATGACTTCAATTCTATCTTACAAATTGGATTAGACCAGGACATGCACACTGCTACAGATAAGAACACACAACATAGAGACTCCAGGATAAATAAACCCCTCAGGAAAAACAAGTAGAGTAGATACCCTAGTAGGAGCATTAGGGGAGGGTGGGTGGAGAAAGGGGGAATTGATCACAAGGATCAATCTAGAACCCCTTCCCAGGGGAACAAATAATGAAAAAGTGGGTGAGGGGCAACAGAAGATGATGCAAGATATAAAAAAAATTATCTGTAATTATCAAGGGTTCGTGAGGTAGGGTAGGCTGAAGAGAGAGGGGGACGAAATATGGAGCGGATACCAACGGCTCAAGTGAAAAAAGAATGCTTTGAAAATGATGATGGCAGCATATGTGCAAATGTGCTTGACCCACTGGAAGAATGTATGAATTGTGATAAGAGATCCCAATAAAAGTATTCATAAAAAAGGATGCATTGTCAATTGATAAACCTTGTTCTGGATATCTGTCAATTTCCCTAATGGACAAAAACATCAACTGGTAGAGCATTGGGAGTTTGATCTATCAGCTCAGACTGTTAATCAAGCGGTCTATTTAGAGGTTCTGAAATACAGCATAACAGAGTGCAGCAAAAAAGGCCTGATTTGAAGCAGAAGGGGGACTGGCTTTGCCACCACGACACTGCATCTATACATGCAGCCATCTCAGTGTGCCAGCGTTTGGCAAAAGACAGTATGCCTCTCTTGCCCCACACACCTTACCATCAGTGTTTCATGTTTCATACATTTTAATATTTTAATTTAATTAATATTTTTCATTACTGTTAAAACTTTTTTATAACAATCTAATTTTGTGTACCTCCTTATGGTTTTTATTTAATTATTAACATGAAATAATAAACTACATTTTGATCGATATTTGATTTAAAAGTCATTATGGTGGCAAACTGGTTGTAAAATTATTTAAATCCTATGAAAATGAACCCTTAAACTTCATGTTGATTCTAGTTGAGACCTGGGATAAATGCTTGTCAGCTAGGCAAATGGACAAGATGGTTAATATTTTGGGGTCTCTGAATTTCTGAGCATGTAATTAGCCCCTTTTGATTTCTTGCCATCGTTGGGGTGTTGGAGAAGATAAATAACTCAGAGTGTTGCTAGTCCAACATTTGTTGTATACAGGAAAAGAAAGCGATGTCAGAGCTTCCAGACTTTAGAGGTGGGAGGGTCTTTTCAGATCATCTGGGACAGGTTTGTTTCACTTTTCTCTCTGGGAGCACTGAAGTCACTAGAAGTAAGTAACTCACCATTCGCGGGGTCAATTGAGAATTCCTCAGAAGAAAAGATTCTGTAAGAAATGTTTGTGGTGCTGTCTAAGTCGGTGGCCGTCACGGTCAGCACTGGGTACCCCATAGGCACTAGCTCAGGAATGGTGACCTTGGGGAGGGGGTGGGGCGAAGAACATTTTGCTTAATGGCTAAAGATATTTTCATAAATGTGGAGAGAACATGAAGGTTTTGACTGTAGGAAACATCCCCAGAATCTGATTTTATGCAGTCTATTAATTTGATATATTAAAAAGATTGTGTTAGTAGTTCTGGGATTTGAAGGAACAAAACGAAAATTTAATTTCATTCCATTTTAATTCTCATTTGGAAAACCTTCTAATGCATTTCTATGCAGTAGAAAGATGTTAATATTCACCGCTAGAATGTTTCAAACAAGTCTTCATAGCGTATCATTACTAAAGACAGTTCTCCGCCTATGTTTACAGTTAAATCTTCCATTTGTTTTATTCAAAAATCCTGGAGCCTATTTCCATGTGCTCGCTATTAGATGCCATCTAGTAGCACAGTTGAATCTTGCCATTGTTCTTACTTTTAGAAACATATATTATGCTTTAAAAACTCAAGTTAGCCACTCTACAGCGTATTCAGAACTTATCTCTGCAAGATGCGGATTAACCTATTTTAAAATATGCCTAGAAAAGAATGCCCCTCATTTGTAGGTAATCCTAACTTTATTATTTATCTCTGGCTTTACAAAGGCCTGACAAGATCTAATTGTTACTAACAATTGAACTCTCTAATATCTAAAAAAATAATAATATATACTTAATGAACTTAATTCAATAAAATGCAGACATACTTCATTTTATTGTACTTTGCTTTATTGTGCTTAGAAGGTTTTAAGTTTTTCACAATTGATTGTGCACCAGTCAAGTCTATTGGTACCATTTTTTCCCAACAACATGTGTCTCTGTGTCACATTTTGTTAATGACCACAATATTTTATTTCATTTTTTATAATTGTACTGCACATGTACTAGACTATAATAATGTGCAAGCATAGCGTTTTTCAACACTGGAGAACACCAGAGGTTCATATGACTCATTTTATCATGATACTCATTTTTTTGTGGTGATCTGAAACTAAAACTACAGTATTTTGGATGCATGTTTCTATTCAACTGCATATGTATTTAAATTATCATATAGGTTCCATGACAATAAATATAAAACTCACAGCATTAACTTATCCACTGCCTTTCAATTGATTCTGACAACAACCTTACAGGGCAGAGTGATTTCTGAGAGTTTTGAATCTTTTTAGACACACACTTTATCTTTCTCCTAAAGAGCAATTGCTGGGCTCAAACTATTAACCTTGGAGTTAGCAAGTCAATGTGTAAATGCACTATATCACCAAGGGTCCTGCAGCATTGAATTAAGCTAAAAAGAGTGATTCTACCTTATCTCTTTTTTTCTTTCAACACTGGAAATCCTACACAGTTGTTTCTGGTTTGGGCTTTTGTTCAGCATGCCTCGAAGCTGTTTACCTGATAGAACTCTTGAGAAAACACCGGTGGATTATCATTGACATCCAACACATGTACCCTGAAAATTCCTTCAGTGTGGTGCGCCGAATCCGAAACTTGAATGGGCAGATCATATTCAATAGTTTCTTCAAAATCCAATGTTTCCACCAGCCTCACTATTCCAGTATTTGGCTCAATAGCAAACTTGGTTCCAGGATTACTCTCTTTGGTGAAACTGAAGATGAAGGCTGGATCCAAATCCACATCATGAACTGATACCCACGTCACAATTACACCAGGCAGAGAATCTGAAATGATCATGACTCATGTCAGCCTTCATTAAAGGGCATCCTTTCAAATGTGTTTTTTTTTAATAGTCCAATTCAAGCTTTTCATTTTAAGTTCAACATGACTTGATGTTTCTTGGCGTGATCTCTCAGGCATAACTTGTTAAAAACTGAGTAAAAACTCTGAAGAAATTATGAGCCCAAAAATGTACTACTGGGCATGAAAATAAGGTAAGGTGTAGTTGATTTTTATATTACATTCTTTCATCATTTGCTTACAACCTAATTAATGCTAGGACCAAGAACCATTGTAAACCACTTATTTACACTATGTAGTTTATGCATCAGAATGATCTGTTTATGGAGCAAATGGATGAGAGAAAAGCTGTTACTTAGAAATTTAAAACACTTTTGAGAAATAGGCAATATTTAAATGAAAATATTTGGACTTTGAAGTTAAAGATACTTATTTCCTTATCATTATTTTTTTGTAATTTTATTTCTTTTGGAACATCACATAGATAGCTTCCTTCATTTCAAATCCAAAACTGAAAATAATCAAGTCTGTAGAAAAACAAACTAGTGATGATAGAAAATCTATATTATTTACCAAAGAGGCACAAACTATCTCATGATAAGCTCAATAGTTCATGTACCATATGTGCTCCTTATTTTAACCTGCCATGAAAGGGACTTCAGCATTAAGCTGACAGTTCTGATGCAGGTGGAAAGAGACTCAGAATGTATTTAAAACTCATAAATTTCTGATTTTAAACTCCATCATTTTTGATGTGTATAAGCCATGCCTTCCTCCATCCAACATGTTATGATTTACACAGTTTGTTGTTGTGATATACTGAGTACATCGCTGCATTTTTAACAATAAAATGTACTTTAAATGGTACTTTCAATAAAGGTCAGTGGAAATACGTCAAACAGGTGAAAGACAAGGCAGAAGAAATTTGTATTGGTAGACTGCAATATCTGCGTGGATTGACACAGTGGCAACAGCAATGGGCTAGAACACGACAATAGTGAGCGGATGGTGCAGGACCCAGGCGCGTTTCATTTTGTCATACCTAGGATCTCTCTGAGTGGGAAGCACCTTGATGACTCCTAACACTCACGACATAGGTAGGGATTCCTGCGTGCCGAGGTCTCTGAAATGCATCCTTCTGTGCGCGGTAACAATTTATAAGGTGTGTGGAAAGTGGACGCAACAAAATACCAGGAACATTTGAGGTATTAAGAGTCTAAGAAGGAGAAGGTGTAAGAGGAGCCGCCACCATTATCAAGCGCCATGAGCTGGATTCAGTTTCACCAGCACATCCACTGACCACTGACAGCTTTAGATCATACATGACAGTCTTTCCATCCGTGTTTCACTGGAATCCGGAATGAAGGGGAGGCTCCAAAATTAGGAATCTTCACTTTATCCTGGATAATTGCCAGGGAGGTGGTGCGTAATGTTTGTTTGTCCCGCCCCTCCCCCCCCTCCCGAAAAGGGGACAAGTGTGGGGACCTACCAAGCTCTCACACTAAATTCACTGCCATGGAGACCAGGCCGAGTCTCAGGGACTCTGAAGGCGTCTGAGACTGTTTATGGGAGTAGAAAACCTGTCGCTCTCCCTCAGAGCTGTCGGTGTTTTCAAACACCATTATGAGGATCCCGGCCCCACACGTAACCGCCAACCAAAAACCCATTGCATTTTAGTTGATTCCAACTGTCGGGCAGAGTGGCGCTGTTCCTTAGAGTCTCTGAGACTGTCTGTATGTCTTTAGAGGGACAGACGGACTCATCTCACCCCACTGAGCTGTTTACAACCCGTAATCGGTTAGGGCACCAGAACTCGGAATCATCATATAGACTGA
Source organism: Nesogale talazaci (assembly GCA_004026705.1). Lineage (NCBI taxonomy): Eukaryota > Metazoa > Chordata > Mammalia > Afrosoricida > Tenrecidae > Nesogale > Nesogale talazaci. The sequence continues at coordinate 22,134 of PVJH01003472.1, forward strand.
ATCAATAGATTAACTAATGTATGGCTTAATTTTTTTATCTGCAGCCATTACAATTGTTGTGATAAAACTCTCTTCTTAGATTGAATTCTGGGCGAAGCAGCATTGTATGCAACCAAATTTCAACTCTTTTCCGTCATTACTAAAGTCCAAAAAATGGCAATGCTATGAGACAAAATTATTGCATACCAGAAGAGTCTCATAAGTGTTCAGTCAGCAAATATGATTCTTCATGGTGTACTTCTAAAAGCTACTTTCAAATGCCTCAATTTTAAGCAAGCATTTGGACAAAAATGGCAGTTGTATAGAAGAGTGGGCCAAAGATAAGGAACAGACCTTGTTATTCAAATGCAAATTCCAACTTTAATATTTACCACCATCGACATTTGATATTTTACTTCTGATCATTCACTTCCTATTTTTTAAATGAAGATAAAACTTATTTGTCTTGCATGATTTTTGAGGATTAGTATTCTTATCCAATATGTTTTTTTTTTAAGGCAGATGTTATGCAACTTCATTAAAATCACCTTTCTTTATTACCAAACTTACTTTCTGTCACTTCCACGGCTTTGGAGGGGAGAAAAACTGGGGTATTGTCATTTATATCAGTCACTTGTATCTTGACCATAGTCGTAGCAGAAAGCTGGGGCACCCCTTTATCTGTGACTTGCACAATGAAGCTGGTTTGGAAAAGAACCAAAATATGTTTATTATCCATCACCCAGGAAAAAAGAAAACAACATAAACACCAACTGTACAATTGAAAATCTAAAACTGAGATAGCTGACCTGCGATGTTTATTTCTGCCCTGAGAATAGAGCAAATAATGCTTCCAAGTACTCTAGGTTTGGGAGGGGAGGGAAATACAGTAAATGCACAATACTCCAGTAAAAATCATGAGGACTTGAGGTTAGGGCCAGTCACAAGACTTTGTCGTTCATGTTTTACCAGGACATGCCTGGATTTAGCATCGAAAGTCCCACATCTCAGTTTGCTTAGGCTGTCTTAGTTTGAAAAAGTAAGAAGTCCCATTTCCCAAGGAAGCCCTCTGTTCCAAATAAAACAGAAAAGGTGTCCAACAACAAGGCTATTGACATCTCGAATATGGTCAGAGGGGACTCATAGGAGGCTTAATTAAGTGTCCTTGTTTCTTTGCCTTTAATAAATGTTGAGTTCTTTCTTAAGATTTGCACAAGTTTACAGATTTGAAAGCCCGATGAATCATGGGTCACCATGAGTTGGGATTGACTCACAGCAGCTAATAACAACATGCAGGTATTTGATGATTGTCTCCAAGTAAATGGATCAAAGCTCAGAGAATATTTACATTCTGGTGACGGTGCAGGAAAATGGCAAATAGCAGTATTAGGCGATGGAGCAAATGAGGTACTTAATTGAAATTTAAATCTATGAATACAATATTTATATTATTTTGTTTCTCTCTGAAGTTTAAAGATGCTCTCTAATGACTAATAGCCATGAAATTTTTGTTATTTAATTTCCCACAAAGTATGGTGTTTACAATACCTATTTATCATAGGAAATTTTATTAGTCACTTACCCTTTGGCACATTTTAAAATGAAAATTGATGTGTTAAGTTTTAAATGAATTTATGAGCTTTGCATTAATTAATCTACAACTATAACAATGTGCAAATTCTTAGAAAACAAAATAATTTTAGACTAGTTTGCTCACTGCAGACTCCTTGAAAAATGGATACTTTTAGCAGATCCTAATCCAAATGATTTTTATCACAAGCCTCATCCTTTTTTTTTGGGGGGGGGGGCAATCACTGCCCTCTAGTGGTCGTGAGAGCTACCCAGCCTTGCTGCTGAGGGATTTGAACTGCCAAGCCAGTGGGCCGCAGACCCGCACTCAACCAGTATGCCACTGGGGCTCAGCCCAAGCCTCATTCGTATATGCAAGCCATGTCTCATTCATTTTCCTTTTCTATAAACCCATCTTTGCCTTGTTTTGATCTGTGGCTTGTCCTTGACTCTATTTTGCTGACTCCTAATTAGCTAACTAGTCCTCAAGTTGTGCTAACCCTAACCCGGTTCTCATGTTACATATAGGAATTCTGTAGGAATTGCATTTTTCACAGGTTCTCTGGATAAGTGACAAATATAATAGTTGAGTGAAGGCTCCATGACTGGGTTCCAAATCATTCTTTTTCATTACCTAATGGGTATATTCATATTTCCTTTCATACTGCTTTTTCAAACTCAAAATGTCAGGTCAAATGCTACATTTCTAACCTATTCCTTTTCCTGCCTTTCTTAACAAGAAATTTCAGAGCCACTCTCTATTTTCTTGTTAATCCATTCAACTGGTCACAACTTTCTTATACACTCCATATCTGAATCAACTTTGCAATATGTCTCCTCCTTCTCCTTCATTGACTCATTCATATTACAGACTGTTCACAACTGTTGTGTAGCTTTATTGATTGGTCTGATGATAGTTCTCTGATAATTCATCCATAACTAAATGCTATTTACAAATAAAGATCTGAACACAATAGACAACTGTTTATATATTTTATATAATCTATGAACTACAACAATTTCTGTTATATATGGCATGTATGGACTTTTAAAATTTGTCCCTTTTCCCTTTTTATTAATTGGAATTTAATCCATATATCATATCATTCCATAGTTCAGTCATGTCAAGCAGAACTGTACAGTTGCAACCACAATCAGTTTTTCAAACTTTCTTTTTCTACATGGACTCCTTGATGTCATGTCCCTTTTACAACCTACCACCATCACTGTACCTCTCCTGTAACCCTGATTCTACTTAATATCTCTATAGGTTCATCAATCCTGGATTTCATGTATGGAAAAACATATAACACAGCTTCAAGAGGGTGACCCCCAGTGACATATCACCTCTGATATACATCCTAATATGAACAAACAGAAAATTGCGGGAACCAGATCAGGTCCAGCATGCATCCCAGGGAGGATCTGCGGACAAAGTTTTAACTGTTCAGGTCAGATTGATGCTTTTGAAATTCTAGACTCAATTGTAGTGCATTCTGTTTGGTTATCATTTCCCTCCTGTCCTTCAAATGTGGATAGAGGGACTTCACTGCAGGCTTATTTCCTACATAGTTCCGCAAATGAATCTTGGGCTCCCATTATCATCCACAGTCTTTTGCACACCAGATTCTCACACTTTAGGCTCTGATACAGATCCTTCCTTTGACTCAGAATATGTGATTCAGAATCCTTTGGTGACTGATGATGGTGTGGTTCTTCCACTTGTATTTAGTTGATATTTTACTTACATGGCTGCTTGTTGGAGACAAACCTTTAAGACCCCAGATGCTATTTTATCTAATAGCCAAGAACCATCTAATTTCATCAACACAAAATGCTCTAGCACCTGTCTCTGTGTTTCTTACCTGACAGTGAGTATTGAGCAGGGTCATGATGAAGAACTAATTGGCATAGACTTACCTGCTTCAACAAGTGTGTAAGACATTTCTTGATGTAAATTTGTTTCCACACACACACATGCATCTCTGTTTTGCTGCTCTAGAAAATCTAGCCTAACACACAAATTATTACTTTAATGTTGAAAAGTTTTTCTTTTCTCTTTTTGTTTTACAGATATACACATAAGGACCTTTAAGAGTCATTCACATAGTACAATAGGAAGCTTTGCCATTTACTAGGTACATATTTTTGTCAAAAAATTTTACTTCTCTGAGCATCTATTTCATTGTGAAAGCTATAAATCTATTGTAAGAATTCATTACAATAATATATGCCATAATTACTAATATGCTTTTTATGGTTTAATTTTCAAGCTCTCTGAAAACAAGGGCTATTAAATCTATTTTATTTCCTGTTTATCAAGAAGGTACAATCTTTACCACAATCAAATTTAGAACATTTTATTCTCCCTTGTAATCATTGTCATTTTTGTATTTTTTTTTAATTTTGGCAAAAATATACACAACGTTCTTTAATTCAACAACTTCTACATGTATAATTCAGTGCTGTTGATTATATGATTTGTCTGTTAAAACCACCATTAATATCCATTTTCAATTATTTAACATATTTTTGGATCCCAGTCCTTTGCTTGGCAAAGTGCTTTTACAAATTCATAAGTAGCAGTCAGACCAAAATTGAAATCTCTTTAAAACACTTTACTGGTAAGACATGAGTATACTCATGTTTTAATTGTGGAACACTGCCGACTGGTCATGAGTTAATTTACATTTGCACTTGAATTGGATTTTGTAGTTTGGAGACCTAAAAGCAATATAGGTCTTTAATAGTAACTGAATGCATGAGATAATTTGGCTTGAAAAAGCTGGTTGGTGAATTAATAATTTGCCATAGTCGTTTCATGGAGTTTTTTTCTGTGTAGTTTAGTATGAAAACTAAAAACATATTTATATTTAGCAAAGTCATGACTAATGAGATGTCAGTATTGCGCCTATTTTATATTGTGAATCAAAGAATTGTAATTGGGCATTTGTTTTCAATTAGGCAAAAGTAATATCTCAAAAGTAAAGTTGTATGACATAGGGCAAAATTCCCAAAACATTCCCTGAAAGTATTGCAAAGACAAATCATCCTGTATTTTTCTTGCCTTAAATAGCAGAGAAAGTATTAAAGAGTAAGAGAAGCCATACGTTGAACTACACAGACCAACACATTTAAAAATATTTCCATTGGGTTGGTAATACTGAGATGGAAATGTGCTTGTTTGGTGTGGTTGTCTCTGTGTTTGAGTCCATGTGGTAGTGGGTGTAGCATTTCACTTCTCTGCATTCTTACTTCTCCAGCCCTAAGTTACATCCTTCATGGTGAACTGGAGAGGAGCACATTTTAAACAGTGGGACTTGTTTTCTCTCAGAATATAGAGACTATGATGTAGATAGGAAAAGGCTGAAAAAAAGTTTACTTTAATTTCCAATTAAGACTTTCTGAATAAGAATATTATAACCTAAAGTTTTTATTATTAGAAAATGTTGGGTTCCTGACATATGTCAGCTAGCACTAATTGCTGTAAAGTTGTGTCCAAATTATTTTGATCCCGTGTATGTCAGCTCCATTGGGTTTTCAATGGAGGTGACATTCTGGTAACAGATCTCCAGTCTTCTTCTCTAAGTAAATTTGCACCACCAACATTCTAGTTAACAGTTCATTGGGTGCTGTTAGTTCACAGCTATGTACTGTGGTGGGGGAAGGTATATTATATGTTTTAAATTGCTATTAAAATAAGGTGTTAACATATTTCTTTGATATCTCCTCATTGTACTATTGTCACTGAGTGGTTATGACTCATAGAAAACTTGTGAGAAAGAATAGAACTAGCACCATAAGGTGTCCAAGGTTGTAATTCTAAGGAGTGGTTGGGAGTTTGTAACATTAACTTCTCAGTTTATAGCTCCTGGATGCTTTCCCTTCTCTCTCTCTCTCTCTCTCTCTCTCTCTCTCTCTCTCTCTCTCTCTCTCTCTCTCTCTCATTGCCATCAAGAAGATTATGGGTGGCTCTGTACCCATACGCAGATCTCATTTAATTAAAAAGAACAATAAAAATCCATGACACTAAAATATGAATGAAAACCCCAGTAGCTCATATAGGACACACTTTATCAAAAATGCACATACTTTTGAAGTAATGTTTTGAAATATCATGAAACAAAAAGAAATAAACATTTAAAGGTGAAAATATTTTTGGATGTTAATTTGACCAATCCTCCCAGGAACCAATTCCATTTTCATCAGCTCTTCTTGCTTAACCACACTAGTAACTGAACCTTCCTCATAAAACAAACAAAAAATAGTTGGCATAGAGGAACACTTACACATAGAGCCTTCATATCAATGTTTTCCCTCAAAAAAGGGGTGTTGTCGTGCATGTAACATGCAGAATGTGACTCTGAATCAGATAGCTGGGAGCAGGTCAAAGTTTAATCATTAAATAGTTCTTGAACCTGAGAAAGCCACTGTATGCTTATTGCCTTTATCAATAAAGAGATCCCTGCCTTGGAAGTCCTTGATTAATACAGATAGTTAATACCCTTAACTGAAAGGCTGGAGCTAGTGTGTTGGAGTTGGGGAGGATGAAGGAGGTGGGGACAGGGTGGCAAGGTCTGTCTGTCACACACTTCTGAAACAGCAGCCATTAGGAATTCTGTGGGGCTTGCAGTTCTACTGACACACATGTATCAGGGTCAATTTGCTGGCAGCTGGGATGGCTTGTCTTTTTAAGTTCTTAGCAAGAAAACTGTGAGTGTGAAATGAAATGCTATTGGTGAAAGGTCTTTTGTTAAACCATACACGAGACGTAAACACAACTACAACAAAAATATATTAAGAGAAGCAGATCAACAGACTGTGTTTACATAGTGTTAGGGGAAAGAGCTACAAGCACCAACCTTAGGTTAGTGATCAAGCACAGTCCACTTTGCTACCTGGGTACCTAATGCAAATCTAAAGCTTATAATACAGACAATAAAAAACCCCCCTGCCTTTGACAGACAAGGTAAACATACAAGGTCAGCAGTTTTGTCTATTTTCTTCCAGTGTTATTCTAGTACTTGAGTACAATGACACTTAATTTCATACAGCTAGGAAACAATTCAAGCAAGGAGTGTTCCTTTGTGTTTCCTTCACTTATCATCTATTCCAGATATCCATCTTCAGCAGTGCATGTAAATATAGCTCATCCTTTTATAAAATTAAATCTCCTGGAATGGTACTAAAGACTTATGCTTTTATTTTTCAAGAAATTCCCAGTGATGGGTATTTCTGGTTTTTATAGGCTGTTAGACACATGTATCACTATCCACATGTCTGGACCTTAAAAGGGCTGTTTTCTTGTTATGTTTTGTTTCTTAAATGCCTAGAAGATCTGTGACACAATTAGTCTTTCCTTCATAGAATCCCATCTGGGACTGGCACATCTTGGACTCTAAACAAAGAGTTACTATTGCATATATGCTTTTAATAAGATCATCTCTACTAAAACACAGTACTCCATCAAAGCAGCATTGTGATTTTGTTCATAAAGAATAGGAGAACAAAGCAAGAAATGTCATGAGATCTTCATTGTTATTAAAAACAACAGAAACTAGCAGTGCACTGTACTTTACTGGACATTTCCCAAATATTCTCTCTCTCTCTCTCTCTTTGTCCATATAAACATATATTGAAAAAAATAAATCAACACCAAAATAGGAGATCATTGCTGCATACTTTACCCCAAAAGAAGAAGAAAAGAAAATGCAAATAATTATATTATCTTGGTAGATGAAGTGGAATTACTGGACTGATAAGGCTGACGTAACGGGGACTCAAGAAATAATGTGGTGCATTAGTATTGCTTTCTTCTCAATGATGGGTCTTGAGAGAGTCCAGCATTTCCTCCTGTAGGCCAGCACAGTTGAACAGCCTCACTGTATAAGAAAGGCTGGACACTGCTGGGCATCTTGTAGCAACCTGAACATCACATCTAACGTCCATAAAATAATAATCGAGGCTTTTATTTCTAGTTATATATCTTTATCTTTTTATTTCCCTCTTCCAAAGGCCTAACTCACTGCCTTAAATTAAATTTCACTCACAGCAACCTAGAACTAGCCCTGTGGTTTCCCACATCAGTAAATCTTTACAGGCATGGAAAGCCTCATTTTTCTCCTGCAGAATGGCTGCTGATTTTGAACTGCTGACCTTGGGGTTAGCAGTCTGCCACATAATCACTCTGACAACAAGACTCCTTCTATGAAGGACAGATGCAATACATTTCTCGCTACAGATGGGTGGATTTTTTGGCAAGTCCATCTCATCTAGAACTCAATATTATCTTTTAAAATATTTCTTACCTAGTACTCAACTGTACCACAAATTCATATGATCACAGAGCTCAGGGCAACCTAAAGTTTTTCTAAATCTTAATCATTATTTAATAGTAAGTAAGTTTTAAAGCCAAATATATAAAAATGTATCATAAGTTGTTTAAAATAATCCAAGGGTTCATCAACAGATGAGTGAATACAAAATGTGATACTTTCATCAAATGAAATACCACCTACTCGTAAAGAAAAATCCTAAAACATGCTATAACCTGGATTAAACGCAGAGACATGCAGAGTAAAATGAGCCAATTATAAAAGGACAAATAGCATGTGGTCTCATTTACATGAAATGATAAGATACATAAATATAGAAGAGACTAATGGTTACTAGTGATTACTGTGGTTGGGTACGGGAAGGGAAGGAGTGACATTTTGTCTATGGTAATGGAAAAACTGGCCTATATTAAGGGTAATGATTACACAATTTGTCTAATGTAGCTTATCACTAAGCTGTACACCAGAAAAATGGTCAAAATGGAAGTACAGTTTCATATATAATTGTACAACAATGGCAGCCCCCCTCCAAAAGGCTATACTTGTTGATCTTACTTAGATTCACCTAAATACTTCATGTGGACAGATTTTCTTGGTTCAAAGGTTTACGGCCATGGCTTCATGAATCTCTACAGTCACTTGGACTACCATTGTTTTAGAGTTTCTCTTCTACTTTTGGGTTTTGTGGGTAGTTTGTAAGACAATAAAAGCTTAGGAGTGGTCACCCAAGATACAGTTACTGGTCTTTACTCATCTGGAACAATAGAAAGAAAAGACCCAAGAATTGGACAAAAAATAGGCTTCAGATTTTATTATTTCCATGAGCTATCCCTTTCTTTGTCAAGAGACTAAAGGAATAGTTGGTGTCCAGCTGCCATTATTGACTATTTTCAACAAATGCTCAATAGATGGATCCTAATCTAAAAAAGAAACATGTAAAACAGAACATCACATTTCCATGGGAACCAGATCTACTAGATCCACTGAGAGTTAAGAAATTCCTGCATCTATTGTCCTGCAATAATTTTTAAGCCTTGGATTAAAACTACTTCATAAGATCTTCTCTAAACTAAACAACAGTTCAGCAACATTAATAAATAATTCTAGCTTAGAAAATCTTTAAAATTCCTTTAAAGATTCATCTATATGAGATCAAATTGACAACAGTAGTTGTAAAGCACACACACATATATACATAAAGGGTCATTCAATGATATAAAATTTAATGGTAGTTAAAAGAATTTTGGCAGAGATAGGGAAATGATGACATGATATACCCATTGTAACCCGTCACACTGAATTGTTCATGTGAAAATTGTTGAATGGATGTATGCCCTATTATGTATATTTTCACCAAAATAATAATGAGCTGGAGCAAAAGGGAAACTTTTTGACCACTAAGTTTACATAATATGAAGCCACACCCAAAGCAACAGCATTATCAGAAACAAGGCAGATCAAACCTACTTAAATCATAGACAAACCTGTAGGAACTGGTAGATTCATAATCCAGCACCCCATTCGCAGTTATCACACCACTCAGTGCGTCAATCTGAAACATGTCAACTTGGTTGCCAGAAATAATGGAATACTTAAGGAGGCCATTTAACCCACCATCTGGGTCAGTAGCAGAAACCTGTGAGGGATTAATTCTTCTGTTAAATAAAAATTTAATTTGTAACGTGATGTAAGAATCACAGATTGCCAAATACATTTTAAAACAATGATGAAAAGAAAAATAACATACTGCTGAAACTTTAATTATATAATAAGTTGAGTGAAGAGCAAGGAAATTATTTTGCATACACAAAATATTTCCACGCAATTTTCAGTAAGAAAAGCACATATTTCTGAGCTATAATTATGCATTTGTTCTTAAAAATTTTTAGAAAAAATCCAATCTGCTTGAACAGAATATCTCAAATACTGGATATGGGTTCAGGCTAAAAGCAGAAAAGATAAGAAATGTTAAAGAAAACTTTTAACTAGTGAGTAATAGCTTTACATTTGCTCTTTATTAATTTTCCTTGCTTAAAGTGTTACTGTAAACTAGTCACGGATATGTAGATTTCAAATAGGTATATAAAGCCCTTATTTTAAAGTGATCTTTTAAAAAATGAAACACCTATATTTAGAGTCAATAAATTTAGATCACGAGTACTTATTTAACTAGTTGTCAGAGTAGTAGTGAAAATAACATCAAAGTTGGTCATTCCCCAGGTGGGTTTTTGTTTCTGTTTTAAGAACAAGTTGACAGATTTGCTTTAAAATAGTCTAATTTTTATATTCTCTATTGCTCTGTCTCTGTTTTAGACCACACCCCATCAATTCTCTCTTGGTCTGTTATATTGATGTCCATATTCCTTCCATCTTCCTTTCACATTAGTTTAGAGTCGTTAGGGGGCACTGAGCACCCAGGGATCACAAAAGCTGTAATACACATTTCCCTTTTGAATTATCAGGAGGAGCCATTGATTTGTGTTTGGGGATGGGTAAAGACCATCACATCTATGGAGTCTACATACCTAAAAATGCTGTAGATTGAGGTTCTCTCAGACTAGTATACCAGTGAGAACTTTAGAGTGTCAATAATATATATCCACTCTGTGTTACCAACAGTTAGGACTGGACTACAAATCGAAAGATTGGGAATTCAAATCAATCCAGAAGTGCCTTGGAAATAAGACTTGGTAATGTTTTCAAAATATGATGGTCTTGAAAACACTGTGAAGCAGTTCTACTCTGAGTAAACAGAGCTGTTGTGAGTCAATATCAACTTGAATGCACCTTTCAGCAACAACATGACTAACATAACCAGATACATGATACTCTATACAATCCCTAAAGAATGTCTAGAGAAAGCAGGTGGGCAGTAATTAAGTACTCAATGAATCAAGAAGAAGATCAGTAAATTCAGAGATTCAGACTTCTTTTTATCTCCAGTTCACTTAAGACTGGACAGGAGTCCTGCACATTTAAAATTTCATTTCTGTTTAAGAAAAAAGTCTTGTGTATTTTGCTGTAGGTACATGAATTGATAATCATCCACCCCAAAACACCTGTATGTTTACCTGTATGATATGAGCTTTGGAGAAGTGGCCTTCAGACACTGATGCCTTGTAAATACTTTGCTCAAAATATGGCACATTATCATTCACATCTTGTATCACAACTGACACTTTAGCGTAGGCTCTATGTCCACCACCTTCAGCTAATACAATGAGTTGTGAATTGTTTCTGACTTCAAAATCAAGAAACTTGGGTTCTTTCACGGTGAGTTCTCCTGTTATGCCCAGGGGAGAAAAAGAGAGAATTGCATCATCGTGATACATAAAAATGCCTCTAGTTATATTTGATTCATCTGCTCACCTCTCATTCAAAAGATGCATTCTCAAAATCTCTGACTAGGTACTGTTCATACCCCACTGATTAGGGGTATTGTGAAAAAGTTGGAAATTTTCTAATATTTTTCTGGTTCCTAAGTGTACAGGGGTAAAAATTATTAAATGTACAAACTATGGAAGATATCTCAGAGTTCATCTCTCTCCATATTTTATCCATTGTCATATCAGGAAATATACTTTTCTAATAGTCTTTGTTTTTGCTACCTTCCTCTAAACCACCGTCGTCCCCCACCTTCTCTACTTCATTAGTTACTTAACTGGTATCTCCACCAAGCCATTCTCAGTTTGAATTAAGTAGCAAAAAAATGGATGCTCCCATTAACAATTCCTGACATAAAAGTGTCTTCTTATTGTTGCTACAATAAAGCTTGGCATCTATGACTATGGTATGTGTGGCACAAATGCATGTCCTTTTCCAGTCATCCTATATGCATGAGAAAGATGGGTGATGAAAAAGGAAGACAGAAGAAAGGATATGTCTGAATTGTGATATTAGCAAAGAATCTTGAGCTACGGAATAGCAACGCAACAAAAAGGAACAAATCAGTCTTATAGAACTGTTCTTTCAACGACCTACTTTAGATTTATCATTAAGAAAGATCAATTATTAGAAAAGGACATAGTTTTTAGTAAAGAGTCAGCTAGCAACTGATGGAGCTTTTCAATGAAATAATGGATTAACACAACAACAAACTCAAAAATGCTGAGGATGAAGATGGAAAAGAGCTTGGCCATGTTTCACTTTTTGTGAGTGAAAGTTGACTCTGTAGCAAACAAAAACAAGAGGACCTAAAGGCTTAAGAGTCTGACATTGGAATTCTCATTCATATTGGTTTTCCTATGTTCCTTCTACTCTGGTCACAGGTGTGAACTTTATTTTCTTTGAATGCCTAGCTCAAAGCCTACATGCATGGCTTTCCATCTGTCTCAAATGCGTGTTTACTGTTTCACTAGAATTATGTGAGTTGTTCAAATGCTGGGAAGTTTTAGCAAGATGATGACTGAGAGACTACAGAAATCAGTGCAGGAGAGCCACGGAGCAGGAAACACCAATCTTCCAAGCCACAAAGAGGAGCAGCATAAAGATAAATAGACACAGAACCACTAGGTTTTGAAAAGCTGTGGGCTTTTGGCTTACCGTGGCAGAGGCCACCTGGCACTTAGCTTTAGCCCCACCAAAGTCTTGGTCTGAGACCGGTTTCCTTGGCTGGTCCAAGGGCTTTACTTCAGCACAACCACAGCTATCCACCACCTTTGGGCAGAGCTTAAACCCCTCCAGCCCGACAGTCAGGTGATCGGGCCTCAGCTATCTATTTACTCCTCTCTCTCTTCTCTTTCTGCCACAGTCTCAGAAGGTTCTTCTTTTTCCTTTTCTCCCCCTATTTCCACTTACACACCACTGCCAGAATCCAGGTCACTCCACACAGGATAACTATGCCTGCCCAGCTGGGGGAGCTCCTCCCACCTTCAAAGGCCTCACATGCACTGGAGAAATCCTACCTGTCTTGCAGCACCCAAAACAGTTGGGAGATTCTCCTCTTCAAATGACTGGGGGAACTTCCACCTACTTTCCAAGACCCTCTAAGCATCTGGGGGAAACTCCAACCCACCCTTTGTGATACTCCACATGCCAGGGGGATCCTCTATCCCTCCTTTACTGCCTTACACGTGACTGAGGCAACTTCCCCCTGCTTGCTATAGTGCTTCACAGGGCAGAAATCAGCTGCACCAGACCTCTCCAGCACTCCACTCTGCTGCAGGAACTATTGCTAGATGGCCATGACAATCTTGCCAACTAGGCCAATTCCAGCTGACATCCATGGTGCTCCACACCAAAGTGGGCATATCCACCCACCCTCCACAGCACTTTTGTTGCAACGGTCACCCCACACATCTTCCAAACTGCTATGGGCCACCCCACCATGACTTCCTGAGAGATCATCCAATCCAGCACCTTCCTTGTGGGCTCAGAACCACCCAGCCAGTGTCTCCTGCAAGAACGCTGAAAGGAAAATGCAACTTGCCCTCCAAATAACAAAATGCTGCTTGGCTACGGAAAGAGTGAAACCACAGGAGGATAAAGTGGTAGCCAAACCTCTCAATGCAGTTAACTTCAGGCAGTTTGAAGAAGTATTCTTTTGAGTCTTCCAAATAGAGAACCCGGAGTTTTTCGACGCTCAGAAAAATGGTGTTGGGCTTCTATAAAATGGCACCCAACCCTAACAACCTCAAAAACAACAACAAACCCAAGAGAAGCAAAAGGCAATGTTAGAAGAAGTCCTAAACTTAACGATGTGCATAGACAAAGCAGACATGGATCTGCCACGAAAAGGAATCTTTGGAACGCATCCTGGAGTCATGCAGGATATGAGGGAAGCAATACAGAAAAGGGAGGAAATAATAGAGGATGAAGGTCATGCACCAAGGGAAATACAAAAGCTAAGGAGTGAGATAAAAAAAAAAAGCCAGTAAAAAAAAATTCACAGACATCACCAACACTCTTGAGGAAGCAGAAAATTTCACCAATGATGTACAGAATAGCCATGTAAACTTCAACAAACAGGAAAGGTAGTTATCAGAGAAGCTGAAGAAAATGTGAGGGACAATATTAGAATAATCGGACTACCAGAACAAGTTACAATGAAGCATCTATGGTAAAAACAGCAAGGGAATTCATAGAGTAAAACTTGCCAAGCTTAATGAATGAAAACCAGACAATCATTCAGGAGGCTCAGAGAGCACCGGTTGGACTGAATCCCACGAAGAAGTTACCAAAGCATATAAAAGTTAAACAATTCAACTTTGCGGAAAAGGAGAAAATCATGAGTGCCACTAGGGGAAAACAAGCACCTGTAAAGGAACCTAAATAAGAATATGTTCACATCTATCAGTGGACATGATGAAGAAAAAGAGAGAGTTGAGTAATATATTACAAAATTTGAAGGAAAATAAGACAAACCAAAAGATACTCTATACAGCCAAGTTAAGTTTCCCACACAAGGAGAAACATAGAATATGATAAAAGAAACCCAGCTTTACAAAAGACCCTTGCTGACCCTGTATGGGCAGAACAGCATTCACTGGGCAGAAATAATCAACCATTACATAGCACAATTCCTCCCAAGATAGCAATTAGATCAATGGTGGAATGATGAAAAAAAAATGAACCACACACAAAGACACACATGCACAACACAATGATAAGAATCAGAGGTAGGAAAACACCAAACACAAAGGGTACAAAGTGACATCACAGAGTCTGCACATGGAAGTAATAACCCTGAATATCAGTGCACTGAACTCAGGCATTAAAAGGCAGAGGATAGAAGATTAGCTTAGAAAACACAACCCATCAACCTAACAGGAGGTACATTAGAGATTATAGACAAAAATAGACTGAATCTAAGGGCTGGAAAAAATACCAATCAATTGACATTTCAAAAAAAGCAGATTCTACAATCCTAATCTCAAGCAAAATTCATGTCAGGGTGCAAACCATAACAAGAGATTGGTGGGGGGAGGGGGGACGCTATAGAATGTTCAAGGGAACAGTAGATCAAGAACCAGAAAATAAAAGAAATATATATATATATGGGCCCAACAAGAGACCTGAGAAATTCATTGATCAAACATTCCAAAAAATAAAAAGGAAACCAGTCTCAATAATTATCGTAGGTGATTTTAATACACCACTTTCTGAAAAAGATACATCACAGGGAAAGAAACATCAAAAGGAGACTATAGATCGAAACATTACAGGCTTGACCTGTTAGATATTTTCAAAGCTGTCTATCCCAATTTTTTAAAATTCACATTCTTTTAAAGGCCATGTGGCACTTAATAAAAAATAGACCACATGATGGGACACAAGTCAAATCTGTGCAAATTCAAGCATATAGAGATCATACAAACTTCACCCTCTGACCACTATGCAAAAAGGCTGGAAATCAACAGAAAGAGGAATAAGAAAAGAAGGGCATACACTAGGAAAATGAAGAACTCTATTGCAAAGGAGATGAAAATAGGGAGCTTCCAGAAACCAATGAAAATGAGAATACAATGTGCCAAAACCTTTGGGAAACTGCAGACAGTTATCAGAGGAGGTTTGATAGGGATATATGCATACATGAAAAAGTAAGAGAGTTATGATTGATAGGCTGACACAAAACATACAATTAGAGCAGTGTCAACAGGACAATCCTACTAATAGGAAAAGAAAAGAGATAGTAAAGATCAGGACTGCGATTCAGGTAAAGGAAAACAAGAAAATATAGAAAAAATTAATGCAACTACAAGTTAGCTCTTTGAAAGGATTAACAGAATTGACAAACTGCTGGCAAACCTAATCAAAGAAATGAGGGAACAAATTTCAATACCAAGGACAAGGGATGAAACAGGGGCATTACAACTGACCCTAATGAAATGAAAAGAATAACTACACAGTATGGAGTATGAAAGTTTTTATACTCCAAATTATTCAACAACTTGGAAGACAAGACCAAATACTTAGAAAAACATTCCATCCCTAGATTATCCCAGATGGACATTGAGAAACTCAAGAAATCCATATTAATCGAAGAAATATACAAGAAATCAGGGGATAGCAAACAAAAAATGCCCCGGACCTGATGGCTTCACAAGAGAATTCTACCAAGCATTGAGGGAAGAACTTACATCAATCCTACACAAACTCTCCCAGAACACAGAAGAAGACAGCCAACTCCTGAACTCTTTCTATGAAGCTAGTATAACTCTGGTACATAAACTGGGCAAGGATACCACAAGAATCCGGAACTGCAGATGAATATCCTGAATGGACATTTTTGCAAAAATCCTTAACAAAATACTGGCCAATAGAATACAAAAGTATATAAAGCAAATAATTCACCACAGCCAAGTGGGATTCATATTTAGTGATGCAAGGATGGTGCAAGATAAGAAATACTATTAGTATTATTCACTTTGACCTGAAAAAAATTATAAGAACCACATGATAATATCAATAGATGTGGAAAAAGCATTCAACAACCAATTCCTGTGTAAGACCCTCAAGAAGATAGGAGTGGAAGGAAAATTCCTCACCATAATACAAGCTATATATGAATAACCAACAGCCAATGTGATGAGTCGATGGAAAAAAGACAAAACAATCCCACTGAAAAGGGAGACCAGAAAAGGATGCCCCTTGTGCCCACTCTTATTTAACATTTTACTGCAGGTCCTAGATAACAAAAGAGGGCAGAGAAAACACATTCAAGGTGTTCACCTGGTGAAAGGAAAGGTGATACTATCATTACTTGCAAATGATATGATTTTATGTATGAAACATCCCAACAGTTCCACAAGGGGAGTGTGGGAAGCAATAGAAGAATATAGCAGAGTGTTGGGATACAAGATAAACAAACAGAAGTCTATCAGACTGCTATGCACATCATATAAGACCATGGAAGAGGGGAGAAAAACACAAGTTGAAATATCTTGGGATGTACCTGACTAATAAAAGCAAAAGTTTTGTACAACAGAAACTATGGAACACTATTATAAGAAATGAAAAGTGATTTTAACAAATGGAAAAATGTTCCAGGCTCATGGATCAGAAGATTCAGTATAACAAGATGTCAGTTCTGCTCAGGCTACTATATAAGTTAAATTCTATCCTGATACTAATACCAGCAGCTTCAAAGAACTGAAAAAAAATGATTATCGACTTCATATGGAGAAGGAAAAAACCCTGAATTAGCAGAGAACTCCTCAAGAAGGACAAAATGAGAGGGCTTTGCCTGACATTAGCAGCTATTATACAGCCGCAGCAGTCAAAACAGCAAGGTATTGACCTAATGATAGATACTCAGACCAATGGAAAAGAATTGAAAGCCCAGAAATACAACCATCAGCATACAGACAATTGATCTTTGATAAGGGCCCCAAAAACATCAAACAGGAAGCAGATGCCCTCTTCAACAAGTGATGCTAGAAAAAATGGGTATCTGCCTGCATAAAAATGAAGACAGACTCTTAATTCACTCCATGCATAAGAATAAATGCAGGGTGGATCACAGACCTCAAAGTAAAACCCCAAACTATTTGGGCCATAGATGAGGGAACTGGAACCAATCTGTGAACTTTGGCGCAGGGAATACAGAGGCTATCAGATAGGGAAGGACACAAGCACAGATGATACACAAATTGACAAGTGCGATATACTGAAGATAAACCACATGTGTACATCTAAAACAGATGGAAATTGAGCTACCATATGACCCAACAATTCCCCTACTGGGCATATAACAGAAGAGGCAAGCAACAAACCACAGCCAGACATCTATGCTCCGATGTTAATTGCACCACAATTCACAATTGCAAGAAGTTGAAAACAACCCAAATTTCCATCAACTGATGAATCGATTAAAAAACTGTGGTACATACATACAGTGGAGTACTACTCATCACTGAAAAGCAGTGATGAATGCATGAAGCACACTGCCACATGGGAAGAACTGGAGAAAATTATGCTAAGTGAAGTAAGGTAACACAAAAGGACATCAACAACATGATTCTGCTGAGGTAAGCTTTAAAAATGCAAAATGCTACTGAAAAAATAGAGAAAAAGCTAGAGAAAAAGCTACTGTATACAAAAATACCCAGGTAGTATCAGTGGGGCCAGATCAAATTCAGAGCTACATATGATAGCCAACAGAGAGGGAGGGTGCAAATGGCAATGCTTAGAGGGGGAATGGGGTACTAACCTTCCCAAGGAGAGCGTATTGTTTCTATCTCTACAGGGAAAGAGGGACCAAACTTAAACCTGGTATTCTAGGATGTGAATGCAGTGTGATGGCATGGAGCGGAGAGTCAGTGGAAGGGGCTTAGGGCCCAACTAGGTAGACAGCCATCTTTCCTCCCAGAGGAATTTGCTTTGGAGGAGAGAACTGAAGCTGCAGCTTGAGGAGAGGGGCATGCCTGACCAGAGTACACAAGAACAAATAAAGGGAAAGGAAGAGAGAGGAGTGCATCTTGGCCCACCAAGCCTGGAGGACCATATCCCTGCTCAGATCAGCCAATGCACAGAGGGGGCCATATGGAGAGCCCCACTATGAAACACGGCATCCTTCACTAACTCAAGGCCCTATGGGGACAACAATGGAGAAGCAGGGTTGTGATTGTACCCTATCTGACCCCACCACACCAAGACAAAACACTAAGGGTGTGCAGCAGAGCAGCAACGGATGCAGACCATGGAGTTCCCAAGGGAGTGTAAAAAATGTACTTTGGGGACTGAGCCCTGGTGGTGTAGTGGTTGTGCGCGGGATTGCGGTCCACTGGGATGGAGGTTCAATTCCAGCAACCGCTCTACAGGAGCAAGGTTGGGCCACCTACTCCCACCACCAGAGGGCAGTGATGCCCCCCCCCAAAATAAAACCCAAATAAACAAACAAAAATATACTTTGGGGTCAGGGTGTGGCACCCTATTGCACTCAACTGGGAGTGGGGGTGGAGACACTCTTGGAGGTCAAAGAACAGACCTTCAGATATTGAGCCATTTACAAGTTTTTATTCTGTTATTATCATTTTTTTAATTTATTTACATTTTTCTGAACATTTGGGGTTTTTTTTTTGTTGTCATCACTTTGTTTTCTTTGGTTGCTTTGTTTTATGATTACTTGTGTTGTTTTTGACAATATTATTACCTCTGTAATTCTATCTAGATAATGGGACTGATGATTCCGGGGGGACATGGGAGATGGGGAGGTGTTGATCGGCTCAGTGATAAGGGAACAAGTGATTCAAAGTCAGTGACAAGGTGAGTGTGAGAGACCTGGTAGGGATTGATCAGATGCAACAGAGAGAAATTACTGAAACCCAAATGAAGACTGAGCATGATAGTGGGACAAGAGGAAAGTAAAAGAAAATAGAGGAAAGAAAAGTGGGGTAAAGGGCACTTATAGAGTTCTAAATACAGGCATATATATATATATATATATATATATATATAGGTAAATATATTTATATATGATGATGGGGAAGCAGATCTATGTGCCTATACTCACAGGGTTAGTATTAGGACAGCAGATGGGTATTGGACATCCACTCAAGTACTTCTTCAGTGTAAGAACATTTTGTTATATTAAATTGGCATTCCATAATGCTCACCTTCCCAATATGATCACCAAAAATGGTGAAGAAAGATGATGGTACTATCAAAAGATATAGCGTCTGGCATCTTAAAGCAAACAAGCGACCATCTAACTCAGAAGCAAGAAAACCCACATGGAAAAAGCACACCAATCTTTCTGACCATGAGGTGTCCAAAGGGATCTGTTATCAGGCATCAAAGAACTAAAAATCGTAACATTGCGTGCCCACCTTTGTGATATGATCATTGACAACAAATGCATGTATAAGCAAATGTGGTAAAGAAAGCTGATGGTATCTGGCTATCAAAAGATATAGCATGTGGGGTCTTAAAGTCTTGAAAGTAAACAAATGGCCATCCAGCTCAGAAACAACACAGCCCACATGGAAGAAGCAAACCAGCCAGTATGACCACAAAGTGTTGAAGGGATTAGGTATCAAGTATAAAAGAACTAAAAAATATATCATCAATAAGGGGGAGGACAGATTGGGGACTCAAGGCCCATTAGTAGGTGAAGCAACGTCCCCTTACAGAAGGGTCTCAGGGAGATGAGCCAGTCACAGTGTAGCAGCAATGTAATATGCAACTTTCCTCTAGTTCTTAAATGCTTCCTCCCACCCACTATAATGATCCCAATTATACCCACAAATCTCGCTAGTCCAGGAAATGTACACTGGTACATATAGGAGCTGGAAACAAGGGGAATTCAGTACACATGATACCTTAAAGAACAGTGGTCAGAGTGGTGATACCAGGAGGGTGGAGGGAAGGTGGAGTATAAAGGGGGAACCAATTGCAGAGTTCTACATATAGTCTCCTCTCTAGGTACTGAAAACAGGGAAGTGGGTGAAAGGACACATTGGACAGTGTACAGTTTGACAAAGTAATAATAATTAGTAGATTATCAAGGGTTCATAAGGGAGAGGGAGGGGGGAGGGAGGCAAAATATGATGAGCTGATACCAAGGGCTTAAGTAGAAGGAATATGTTTTGAGAATGACGATGGCAACAAATGTACAAATGTGGTTTGCATACAATAGATGTATGTATTGGTTGTGAAAAGAGTTGTATGAGCCTCAATGAAATGTTTTTTTTTTAAATCCAAAAGCCCCCAAAATGTCCAAAAATATTTGTATGATGAAATTTAAAGAACATTATTATAAGAAATCAAGAGTGACTTCCACAAATGTAAGAATATCCCATGCTGGTGGACTGAAAGACTCCATATAGTAAAAATACCAGTTCTATACACGCTTAATACTATCCTGACACTAATACCATCCTTTTCAAAGATTTGAAAAAACTGATTACCAACTTCATGTGGAGAAGGAAGAAGCCCAGAATTAGCAGAGAGCTCTTCAAAAAGAAGGAAAGAGGAGGAGGGCTTGCTTTGCCTCACTCTAGCACCTGTTATACAGGCACAATGGTCAAAACAGTGTAGTACTGGCAAAATGACAGACACTCAGACCAATGGAAAAGAACTAAAAATCTAGAAATAATATCATCAGCATACAGATAACTGATGTTTGATAAGGGTCCCGAAAATATCAAATGGGAAACAGACGCCCTCTTCAACAAGTGCTGCAGAATAAAATGGATATCTACCTGCAGAAAAATGAATCAAGACCCTTACCTCACTCCATGCACAAGAATAAATGGAAGGTGGATCACAGACCTTCAGGCTAAACCCCAAATCATTAGGGCCATCAATGAGGGAATTGGGACCAACCTGAGAACTTTTGGTACAGGGAATGCATAAGCTATCAGAAATAGGGAAAGACACAAATGTAGATGATGCACAAATTGAAAAGTGGGATATATTGAAGATAAAACACTTGTGTACACCAAGAAAATAATAAGAGAGCTCATGGACTGGGAAAAATATTTAGCAATGACACATCAGACAAAAACCTTCCTTATTACTAAAATCTATAATACTCTGCTGGCTTACAAAAAGAAAAAAAAACTAATTGCACTTTGCAATAAAGGATAGGAATATTGGAATAGGAGTTTCACAATGTTAGAAATCTAAATGGCCAATAAACATGTGTTACAATCTTCCTGATCATTAGCCATAAGAGAAATGCAAAATAAAACCACTATGAGATACTACCTAACACTCTCAAAGGTAGCCCGATTCAAAAAATCAATAAGAAGTGTTGGAGGGGCTGTGAGGAGATAGGACCACTAGTCTACTGCTGGTGGACCTGAAGGTATGTACAGTCATTATGAAAATCAATTTTGTGATGTTTAAAGCAGATAGACATAGAGCTTCCTTATGACCCAGCAATTCACCTGCTGAGTATATACCCAAAAGAGGCAAGAAACATACCACAGTTGGACATCTGTGCTCCAATATTCATTGTGACAAAGTTCATAATTTCAAGGATTTGGAAAAAATCCACATTTCCATCAACTGTTGAATAGATTAAAACTATAGCACATACATACAATGTATGTGCTTCATGTGTTTATCACTAAAAAGCAGTGATGAACACATGAAGCACATCGTCACATGGGAAGTACTGGGGAAAATTATATGAAGTGAGTAAGCCAAGCACAAAAGGGCAAGTACAACATGAGTCCACTGAAGTAAGCTTAAAAATGCAATAGGGGCATAGGGGAAAAGTTATTGTATACATACATTCCTAGAGTAAGGTCCAGGAACTATGGCAGGGGACAGGCCCAATCCAGGGACACATATGGCAGTCAACTACAAAGAAGGGGAAAAGGGGGGGAAAAAAGACAGGAGCAGCACTAACCTACCCACGGGAAAATATTGTTTATTTCTTCACAGGAGAGGCAGAGAAAGATGAGATTTCAACCCAGTATGCCAAGACATGAAGGCAACATACCAGCATGAAGTAGGGAACCAAAAGAGAGGTCTGAGGGGCCGGGCCCAATCCCAAATACGTGGACATCCTTCTTTCCCTCCCAGAAGAATTCACCGCAGAGGGCAGCGCTGAAGCCGTAGCTCAGGGAATGTGATGCGTCTGACCAGATCACACAGAAGCAAATGAAAAGGGAATGGAAGCGAGCGGAACACACCCTGGCCCAACAAGCCTCGAGGGTGGTATTCCTGCTCAGAGCAGCCAGCACACAGAGAGGATCATAGGGCCAACCCCACCATGAGACTAATCATCCTTCACTGACCCATATTACTATGAGGGACAACACTGGAGGCACAGTGCAGGAATTGTGCCCAATCTGACCTCACCACACTGGGGTAAATGCTATGGTGAATAGCAGGGCAGAAGAGAAGTGAATCAATGAAATCCCCAGGGAATACCAAAAATATATTTGGGGGCCAGGGTGTGGTACCCCAGATGACTCACCAGAAAACACTGCTAAAGGTCACGAAAGAGACTTGGTTTTTTCTTTCTTTTTTTGGTTGTTGTCTTTGTCATTTTGTTGTTTTGTTTTGTTCTATCTTGTTTTTGAGCTTATTATTTTCTCTGCATGCCTAGCTAGATAAGATAGGTGGGATAAAAAATCCAGGGGAGATAGCAGTGGGGCCAATGATTTTTTGGGGGGGCATGGGAGACAGGGATGTGGAGAAAAGGATGTGACTGTTAACAAACCTAGGGACAAGGGAACAACAAGTGATCTAAAATCCATGGTAAGGAGAGTGTAGGGTGCCTGGTAGGGATTGATAAAGAAAAATGTAACCAAGAGAAATTACTGAAGCCCAAATAAAGGCTGAACATGATAGTGGAACATGAGGAAAATAAAAGGAAATACAGGAGAGAACTAGGAGACAAAGGGCATTTACAGAGGTCTAAAAACAGGCAAGTACATATATAAATATATTTATATATAATGATAGGGAAATATATCTATGTACATATATTTATATTTTAAGTGCCAAGGTAGCAGAAGGACATTGGTCTTCTAGCCGTACATTCCCTCAATGCAAAAATACTTTGCTCTAACAACATGACATTCTATGATGCTCACCTTCCCCAAAGCATCATGAAGACAAGCTGAAGACAAAATGAGTGCATAGCAAATGTGAAGAAAGCTGATGGTGCCCAGCTATCAAAAGATATAATAACTGGGGTCTTAAAGGTTTGAAGACAAACAAGCAGTCATCTAATTGCAGCAAAGTCCACATGGAAGAAGCACACCAGGCTGTGTGATCATGAGGTGTGGACAGGATCAGGAATCAGGCATCAAAGACCCAGAACAAAAAATCATATCAATGTGAATCAGGGGGAATTCAGAGTGAAGACCCAAAGCCCATCTGTAGACAATTGGACTTTCCATTACAGAAGGATCAGAGAGTGGAGATGAACCAGTCAGGATGCAGTATAGCACCAGTGAAGTAAAATTTTCCTCTAGTTCTTTAATTAATACCTTCCCCCCCATTATCATAACCCCAATTCTACCTTACCAATTTGGCTAAACCAGAGCATGTATTTGGGTATAGATAAGAGCTGGAAACGCAGAGAATCCAGGACACAAACCCCTCAGGACCAATAATGAGAGTAGTGGCACCAGGAGGGTAAGAGAAAGGTGGGGTAGCATTGGGGCACTGATCATAATGATCTACACATAATCCCCTCCCTGAGTAATAGATATCAGAAAAGTGGGTGAAAGGAGACATTGGTCAGTGTAAGCCATGATAAAATAATGATTTATAAATTCTCAGGGTTTCCTGAGGGAGAGATGGTGGGAGAGGTGGGGGAATATGAGGAGCTGATACCAAGAGCTCAAGAAGAAAGAAAATCTTTTGAAAATGATGATAGCAACAAATGTACAAATGGTCTTGACATACTGTATGTATATATGTATGTATGTATTTTGATAAGAGCTCAAAAAGCCCCCAATACAATGATTAAAAAGAAACAAACATTTATGGTTTAGCCACACTCAAGTTTCTGCTCCAGGTAAATAAAAATTTTCTCTTGATACAATGTGATTTTCTTATTTAATATTGATTTTCCTTCTCAAACTAACTTATGACATATTGTTATTATTAACTGTGCCCTCACAGCCAGAAAGACATTTCACCAAATACAGATTTACTTAGTAGCTCTAGCTTTGGGAGCTGGAGAAACCTGAAACCAAGTTAAAATGTCAGTTCTCACTTTGACACATTACCTTCTTTCCCCACTGATTCTGTGACCTGAGTTAAGTTACTCAACATCGACAGAGCAGTCTTTTTAGCTTTAAAACACATTAAAAATACATTCACACATTTGTTTTCAGGAAGTAAATAATATAGTACATATTTGGACTACTTCTTTGCAGTTAAGTGACCCAGATTCAAATGTTATAGCGATGTCTCTCAGATGAAATATAAACTTAATGTCATTATAAAGCCTGAATTTAAAAAGAAAAAAAGGAAGAGCCACAGGCTAACAGAAGTTTATGGTGAAATAACCTGCAGAATTTTTGGAAATGTGGCCTAAAAATCACAGTTCTTATTGATCAATCCAAATATTCTCTGCAGGTACACAACTTCGTCTAAGACTACTTCAGGTCATTAGGAATTCACCTGGAAAGGCATCATATACTGACTCTTTTGGACTGTGAAAGAGTCCTGGAGGTGCAGTGCATCAGGTGCTGGGCTTATCATTGCAAGATTAGTGCTTCAAAACCACCATAGGAGAGCGATGAATGAGATGGTTATACAATCTGTTGTTGGTTTGAAAAGATTATGAGTGAAGGGGTGGTATCTAGCCTGTCAATCATTATGTAGACATTTAGGCCTCTGTGGGCATGGCCTTTTCCTGTATTTTCCTTTGTGGAGGCAGGAGATGCATTTTCTCTCTGTTCACTCAACTGACAAGTTTCACTCACTTTGAGACACTCCTGAGGAGAAGTCCCATGGACCTACCCTGATGCAGCAAGAGCCTTGGGAGCTGAAGAAGCCACATGGAGACCCCTGCCAGTGTTGAGATGCTTACTATGCCATTGGATCCACAGGGCTTCCCACCCTGTGATCTTCCTGCATTCTGCATCACTGCATGGACTTTGTGAGTCTGAAGAGGACTTTCTAGATTGGTATCAGATTTATGGGATAATTTTGAACTTCTGGACTTGATCTGGACTGAGCTTGGATGTTTCCTCAATATTCAATTGCTCTTGTATATAAAGTTCTTCCTTTTTTAAAAAATAGAGCTTGTTATTGGGGGTTTGTACAACTCATCACAAACCGTACATACATACATTTTGTCAAGCACATTTGTACATATATTGCCATCACCATTTTCAAAGAATTTTCTTTCCACTTGAGCCATTGATATAAGCAATAATACACATTATACACATATAAGCGCCTATGAATTTGTTTCTCTAGTTAGCCAAGACTAACACAATGAGACCATCTGTTCTTGAGGAAATTATAATCTTGAAAACCCTATATAGAATAACTATTAATCAGAATCAACTCAATGGCAGTGAATGGGTTATCTTTGGTACTGAGAGTGTTTTGAGAATTTAACAGTTTGCATTTTACTAAGAAAATTAAATAATTATATTTTGCATTAAGACATCACTAATTTAAATTTCCATAAACTCAGTTTCATTTATTGATACCAGAGTTAGACCCCAAATACTTTACAAACCACAATCTTTTGCTACTAACACCCTGACAAAAATAATTAGGGTAGCTCTTACTTTGGGCTACTGCAAAAATCACGAAGATGCATTTTGGTGGGCCCGTGATGAAAAGAACTGATCTGCACAACCATCTTTAGACAATGTTTGAACTCTTACCCCCAAATGGTGAGAAGACTAATTTGAAGTGAGTCCACAACCCTCATGCACCAACCAGAGCCCTCAAACTCCTATTATGTTGTTTTACTGTTTATAAAGGAAAAATACAATTAAAATACAACACTAAGTTGCCAGTGTCGTTTAGTAGAAAGTGCTCCAATTATGGTACAGATCAAAGTGAGTTTTTAAATAGGCTTGTATTTAAGCTTTGATAATTGGAATTTTGCACTTGGAATGGATCTATGTCTCTAATGCTTTCCTTGCTTGGCTTTTATTTTTGGAATAGTAATTGGCACGTGCTGTTAATATTCTGTAAGTGGGAGAGACACAAAACAGTCTGTGAGGTGACTCGAGTCTGGCCCGTCTACTGGATTCACATATTCTCTTGGCTAATCCAGGGGAGCCGTCCCCTGCTCCCTCCCACAAGCATCAGTGAGCGGAAGGTACTATTGAGTTTGTCCAGTGGTCTGGGCAAGAGCTCACGTTTTCCTTAGAGTAAGAAATGTCATAAATATCAGATCCACATTCATGTCTATATTTTAATGCATTGACTAAAGAACCTGAGGATTAAACTCTAGTCATATTTTCCTTTGTGCTAAATATAAGCATGTATATATGTGTGTATATATGTATGCATGCATATATATTACTCAACTTGTACAGCACACACATCAAAATGAAAGTAGGTCTCCTCAAACACAACTACATGCTTGAAGATAGAATCAAGCTATTCAGCAATTTCATACTGTGCAAATTCATGCACACACACTCAACAGAATGCAATAAATATCTATTTATTCCAATGGCCTTTAAACTTCCTCCTGCTCTAATGACGTCTTTGAAACACTGAGATTTTGATCCTTTTTGCTTTGTGTCAATTTACTGTGACATGGAATAAATACTGCCATCTGTGACTTAAATACAAAAACTTAGTAAAACTTCAAAAATACTGGTGTTTTAGGAAATGAATTAGAGATATTTATAAGCTAAAGTGGCATGCAATTTAAATGTAAAGCTCAACCTTGGCATGTGACCGAGGAACAAGAAGGCAGAGCTTGGGACAAATAGACAACACAATTCTTCTCAGAGATGCATCTGATCATAATGGGTGAAACGTTTTTATTTTTTACTCTTATTTTATTTTATAGTTTTATCCTTAAGATAAAGTGATCATACAGTAGAGTTCATTGTTATTAGTTTATCGTGCATATCTCTTTTCTTTTTAAAAATAGATGATGGTTTAAACACATCCATAAAACCTATATTATATACCTTTACACAAAAGATTCATATTCTCAAAGGTTTCCCACAAGGTAATCTTAATGAGGATTTTAAGAAAGAAATTCTCTCAGTAATACGGCAAACTGCATTCTTAAATAATCCTTATAATAATAAGCAGCTTGTTAAGTTACCTGCATAACGTATCATACATACATGTCTATGATGTGTGTATCTGTGGCCCAGTACTAAGAAATCCTCAGGAAACGAAATGAAAAGAGGAGTCAAGGAAGGCGAGCACGCACCCAAACCCGTGTCTGTACTAAGAGTTTCTCCCACAACTCGTAGGCCAGGAGATCTATCTCTGCTGGCTGTACAGCATGTTGAAAACAAGCCAAGAAACCTGACCACACTACTCAAGGCGAAAGATCAAAGAGGAAAATGAGCTTAAAACTTGGCATTCAAAGGCAACATACACTCCAAAGAAGTGTACAATATTTTAAAAATAAAACAAAAATATATGTATTAGTAAATCATACACAAAAAATGTATTTTTCTTGACTTGGAGTTCAGTTAGAAAGAGAAAAAGGTTATTGCTGAGACTTGATCATATAATAAGTATCACTGCTATTTATTTTAGAAACTACCAGTAATTACATCTAAACTAGTCTTTGGTTAATGTTATCTCTGAGTGAAAGATGAGAAATCACAACCTCTTTAAAAAAAACATGAATTCAACTGAAGCTTCAAGGAATTGCCAAAGAAACAAATTGCTGAAATGTATGAAAAATGTCTGGAAAGAATGATATTTGTCAAAACACTCCCGTCAAAACAAGCTGCTAACAAGTAGATTCTTCTCCTAGGCAGCTACATTATATAGGGTTTCTAAACTGGTAACATTTAATGGGAGCAATTTGAGGCAGATGAGTAGCTCATTCTCAACAAATATACAGAGAGAAAAAGAAGAGAAAATAGATGGATGAGAGCAAGAAAACCCCACAGGCATCAGAACAAAATTTCTGTTTTGTGACTAGAATCACTCTATGTAGAATATGTGGTTTTGTTTATATGTTTAAACTAAAGCCAAGCCCAATGTTGTTCAGTTGGTTCCAACTGATAGAGAGATATGAGTAGAACAGAATTTTTCCTTAAGATCTCAAGGCTCTAGGTCTTTACAGAAGCACACCCTCATCTTTCTCCAAATGAGTCATTGATAGTTCAAATTAAAAATCATTTTCTTAGCAGCCAAATGCTTTCGTAACTGTACTATGATACGTGTATTCACATATGTATGCCTGTCTCTATGTTTATTTATAGGAGTGAGCTTGAAAACAACTAAACACAATTTCAATAAGACAAAGATTTAAATATGTATTTTAAAATGACTACGTTAACTACTAAAATGAGAGAAATAACTGAGACAAATGATTACGTTTGTTTTGTTTTTAAAATTGAGTTGAAAAAGAACTAAAGAGATAAGAAACTAAAGAGATTTCTGAAAGTGAAAATTACACTTTTTAAATTGAAGTACATAGAGACAAAGATAAAATGCATGAAAAATAATGTTAGGAAACAATGATATTTGTCTAATAATCCTCCAACCCAAACAAACAAACTGCTAACAAGTAGACTCTGCTCATAGGCAGCTACATTATAGAGGGTTCAAGATTTGCAACATTCTATGGGAGCAGACAGCCTCATTTTTTCTCCCATAGTGCAACTGGTTGATCTGAATTTCTGACCTTGCAGTTAACAGCCCAATACCTCATTCAGTGTGCTAGCTCTCCTTTGTCTAATGGGGGGTCCCCAAATAGATACAATATAATAGCAGTAAAAGTCATAGCTGAAATCCTAACAGCAGCAACTGGAAGTCAGAAGCAGCAAGAAAATAATTTCAATATTAATGAAAAAATAATCATGAACCTACAATTGTAAATCTAGCAAAATATGCTATAAAACCAGAATCAAATGAAAACAGATTTAACAGCTGCACTTCAAGCAGAAAGAAATGATACTAGTGGAAAGACTGAAGTGTAAGAAAGAACACATAGGCAGAGGCATTAGGTAGGAAGCAACCAAATCTATTTAAAATATGAATAATGCTTAATTTGTAGGATTAAAGTATAGGAAGACCTAAAATCCTGGGCAATGCAAGTGTGTAAACTGAGAAAGAGGTTTGGGGATATAAAGCACCTTTGCATTAAACAGTAGCAAGGTAACAATTAGTGCCGATGCCCAGGTTGCCACGGAGTTTCTAGACTAACATGGAAAGGTCTGGCGATTGACTTTTCACAAATTACAAAATGAAAATCCTAGGAGCATGAAGGTCAATCAACAACCCATCAAAACAATGGAACTGGAAAAGGAATTGTTACATTCCAGTGATCACTATGAGTAGTGGTCCATCTTTTTAAAAAAATCATTTTATTGGGGGCTCTCACAGCTCTTATAACAATCCCTGCAGCCATTGTGTCAAGCACATTGTACATGTGCTGTCATCATCCTTTTAAAAATATTTTCTTTCTACTTGAGTCTTTGGTCTCAGTTCCGCACTTTTTTCCCTCCCCAACCCTGTCTACCTCATGAACCCGTCAAAATTTGCAAGTTATTTTTACTTTCATATCTTATGCTCACTGCTATCGCCCTTCACCCCTATATCTGTTGCTTGGCCCCCTTGGGGTGGGGCAGTTGCAGGTGGATCATTGTGATCAGTTCCCCTTTTCTCTCCCTACCGTCCCCCCTACCTTCATGGTATCGCTACTCCCATTATTGTTCCCGAGACTGTGATCTGTCCTGAATTCCCTGCAGAAAACTCTTATCTGTGTCAGTGCACATGCTCTGGTCTAGCTGTATTTATAAAGTAGAATTGGGGTCAAGACAACAGCGGGGAGGAAACACTACAGAACTCGAAGAATATTGTATGCTTTGTCGGTGCTATACTGCACCCTGCTTGTCTTGTCCCTTCCTCGTGACCCTTCCGTGAGGTGACATCTAATTGTCTACAGATGGATTTTAGGTCTCCACTCCTCCATCCTTCACAAAGATATGATTGTTCTGAGTCGTCTGATGCCTGATACCTGATCCCATCAACATATCATAATCACACAGGTGGTGTGCTTCTTCCATGTCGGCTTTGTTGCTTCACAACTAGATGGCCACTTGTTTATCTTCAAGCCCTCAGGAAAGTGAGCATCACAGAATGTCAGGTTACTGGAACAAAGTGTTCTTGCAATGAGAGAGTACTTGAGCTGAGACCCAAAATCTGTCTACTACCTTAGTATTTAACATATAACATCTATATGTAGATATATTTCCCCATCACTATATAAAAATATATTTACATATTTTTGTGCCTGTATTTATATAGAGGTTCATAGTGAGAGCAACTAAACTCAATTTCAAGAAGACATGTATGTTCAAATGACTAGGCAAATGACTAGGCTAAAAACTAAGTGATATATTTTATATAATTTCCAACAAGCATCAAAACAATGGTCATGTTCAGATGTCTATCTATACAGAATGTACACAAAATTCTGGGTTAGAAGAAATTATTGAAAAATACTATAGATTTTCCCTAAGTTGTTACAAAGAAGAGGCCTCGGCCTGAAAAAAAGTTTGTGGAAAATGGACTTAAAAAGCAAGGGAATTTTTCCAGAAGTTTCCCAGAAGCTCCCTTGTATATAGAATTAATAAGTATTAGTATTGGGATACACCAATAAGTATCCCAATTAGTTTGTTTGTGGGGATGTGTATGTGTGTGTTGACAAGCAAATTCAAAGACTAGTAATGTTGTGATAACATAAACTTATGAAACTAAGTACTTTTAAAAAAGAGAAAATTTGGGAATGGAAAAATCCTGAAAGGGGTATCTTGTTTTCTTTGACATTAAGACTTAATGGCATATACTGTTAATGATATCGGTGTTGGAAAGATAGAAAAACCAGCGGAAAGAAAGAGAACACCCAATAAAAAGCCATGGCCCCATTGGAATAGTTGGCAGATTCCTCCTGGGGAGAAAAATTAAATGTGAAACCTAACTCAGATAAACAGGGGAGTCACGGGAAGGAGACAGACCAGTCAAGGTGCAGCCAGGCAGCGATGATGCATAAAAGTTTTCTCTAGTTCCTGAAGTCTTCCTCCCCTCTACCACCATGGACCCAACTCTACCTTACAAATCTAGATGGACTGGAAAAGGTACACTAGTAGAGAGGGGAGCTGTAGATATGGGGAAACCAAGATGGATGAGCCCCTTTGGGCCAGTGGTTAGATTGGAGCTTGCTGGAAGGGTGGAGAGAAGGTGGGATAGAGAGATGGAACCAAGTGCAAGGACATACACATAAGTTCCTATTTGAAGGACGGGCATCAAAGGAGTGGGTTGGGGAGAGGTCGGCAGTGTAAGATATGACAGAACAATAGTAATTTATAAAGTATTGAGGGTTGATGGGGAAGGGAGAGCAGGGAAAGAGGGGAAGGGATGGAAAAGCTGATACCAAGGGCTCAAGGGAAAAGGCGGATGTGTGGAGAATGATAACAGCAGTGAACATGCAAAGGTGCTTGGCACAGTATGTTTATTTATGTATTGTGAAAAACGATGTATGAACCCGTAATAAAATGATATTTAATTAAAAAATAGAAAAGTTAATTTTAGGTGGCCTAAGGTCTGATTTCTAGGCAAGCTATGTGCCTTTTAAAAGACAGGGTGAGGATAGCTTCATGATCTCGGCATAAAGAGCTTCTGAACTTATAAAAAGAACAAATCAAAAGTGAAAAATTAATTCTAACACATTCAAACCAAAACATGCTTTGAAGAGAATAAAAGACACATCACAAACTGAGAAAAAAAAGACCTGCATAAAAAAGCCAAAGGATAATTACTAATGTTATACTAAAAATGCTTAAACTTAACAATACAAAATACAAGCAATTCAGTGGGAAGAGAGGCAGAAGTTATCAGTATGCACAGCACATAGAAGAAAACAGGAAAAGCAAATGAACTATGAAAAATTGTTCAGCTTCATTGATAATCAGGGAACAAAGATTACAATGAAAATTGTGGCTCTGCACCACTGCACATCTAGCAGATTGGCAATAAAGAGCACGAGATGTGAACAATAGCGCTCTCACTTGATGCTGAAAGAAGGCAAAATAGTGCCAACCATTTCAGAAAGCGAGCTCACACAAATATATGCGCCTAGCTTAGAATGTGGGGTTTAAATAAACACCTAACGCATGCACCAGAAGAGGTATACATGTTTATTAGAATACTTATCATTCTACCCCCAAACTAACAGAAAACAAAACAAAACAAAAACTCCACCAAACTCACTGCCATGTCAGAACCCACTCAAAGCGACACGAGAGGAAAAGGTATTATTATCTCTGTGAATATTTGAAATTGTCCATCTTTATAGGAGTAGAAAGTCCCATTTTTCTCCCTTGGAGTGGCTGTTGAGTTGAACCTTGACCCTTGTGGTTAGCAGCTGACACTCCCCACTACACCACCAGGGTTCTCCTCTCCCCTAAATTTGTTCATTCTACCATTGCCTGATATTTAGGCTTTATGCTCAAACAATAAAGCCTAGTGCCAGACAACAGGTGAGTAGATGAACAAGCTGTAATGCAGTCCTTCCATAGAATAATGCAATGAAATGAAAATCCACAGAATTCCAAAGATAAAAAACTCTAATTCCAATTGAAGACTGTAGAGCAGTGGCTCTCAACCTTTGGGTTGTAACCCCTTTGGGGGTTGAGCCACCCTTTCACAGGGGGTAGCTCAATTCATAACAGTAGAAAAATTATAGTTATGGAGTAGCAATGAAAATAATTTTGTGGTTGTGGGTCACCACAACATGAGCAACT
This sequence comes from Nesogale talazaci, assembly GCA_004026705.1. Lineage (NCBI taxonomy): Eukaryota > Metazoa > Chordata > Mammalia > Afrosoricida > Tenrecidae > Nesogale > Nesogale talazaci. The sequence goes on from PVJH01003472.1 coordinate 55,357, forward strand.
GTATTAAAAGGGTAGTGGCATTATGAAGGTTGAGAACCACTGCCTTAGAGTATGATTTCATTTATATAAAATTCAAATATGGGCAAAATGAAGCCCTGTCCATTCTCACCAAAGCATTTTTGTTTGTTTGTTTACTATTTGTTGTGAGTTTTCTGATGCCCTTTCCCCAGCCTCATGAACATCTCATGATCGTACCATCGGTTGTGCTGCCTTGTGGGCTTGTTGCTTCACTGTTGGATGGCCACTTGTTTAACTTCAAGCCTTTAAGTCCCCAGACACTATATCTTTTAGTAGCTGGGTACCACCCTCTGTCTTCACCACATCTGCTTATGCACCCATTTTGTCTTCAACAATTGTGTAGAGAGGGCGGGGATGAGCATCACAGAATGCCAGTTTGTAAGAACATAGTGTTTTTGAACTGAGGGAAGGTCTGAGACGAGGCCCAAGGCCCAAGGGCCACCTTTAGGTCTCTTTAGAGGTTCTAGGCAAGTTTTACCTGCATTTTAAATAAGGACTCTAGGAAAAGCAAGAGTATACCCATGCCACATCAGAAGGCCTGAAGCAGCAGAAGGATTTGAGTAGTCTGGGAAAATATGCAACCTCTGCTGTTCATTTTTCTTCCTGGACCTTTTAATGTTCCCAGGGTGCTGAGACAACTGGACTTTCTGAGCATAAAAGTTTGGTGGGTGTTGCTCACAAATTTCCCTTTTTTCAATAAGCCTTTAGCCCAGGGATGGGGTGAAGAGTTGAAGACTTTTAACAGGTTACCTCTGAAAACCTGCTGCCCAAAGGTTCTTTGCACTCAGTGTGCATTCTTTTACTTAAGAAATTGCCCCTTCTCGTATGCGTGTAGCACAGATGAAGCAAAGCAACTGTAAGGCAATACAGAAATTATTAAAAACATTCTTCTTGAGGTCTGACAATGAAGCAGTAGATGTGTATCTACTACATAGTTTAGTCAAAAGAGTATGTTTCAAATAATCAATTGGTATTCATTTAAAATACAATAATGGTCCTATTAAAGCTAAATGTAATACATGCTGTATTTGGAAGTAATTCTTTACCACCACATAGAAACCTTTCCAGCTGTCCTTTTTTTCTTGCATTGTTGACATTCAGTGGCAAATTAGAAGACTCTGATGAAAATTACCCACGGCTAAACATGTGTGCTTATTTTCAATTCAAACTCAATTATCAATGACATCCCTGCTACAGCTTCACATTTGACAAGTACATGGAAAGTTATAGAAACTAAATTATCTTTAAAAATTGATAGATTGTACCCAATATCAGAAGGAATACTATCTGGGTTCCTAAAAGCTTGATTCCAAACAATTGGCTGTCAAAGTGAGATGTCAACTAAATCCATATGGAAGAAGCACACCAGCATCCATGACTCACAGGTTGCAAACCATATAATCTAAAGCTGAAGGAAGGATAGCGTCAGAGACTAAGTTGTGAGATTCTGGTTTGCAAAGGCTGTGGATGACAGTGAGAGTCCAAAATATATTTGTGAGATCTACACAGAAATAAGCCTCTAGTGATTTCCCTCTAGTCTCGCCATAATTGGAGGAATGGGAATAAGTTAATCAGAAAGAGGCACAATGAGAGCACCAGCATCACTGGAGAGAGAGTAGGAGGATAAATACCAGGAGGGGGTTTCCATAGCTGGCTACCAAACAGAGTACTAGAGAGATTTTTTTAAAAAGCTTTTCATCAAATTGTTTTGCTGTATTTGCAGAGTTGAGAAGCCATCACCGTAATCAACATTCCCCAAATGCAAAGCAACCCACTGCCATCAGGTCAATTCTGAATCTGAAAGATTCCCTACAGGGTTTCTGAGACTCTAAATCTTTTTTAAAAATCATTTTATTGGGGGCTTGTATGAATCATCACAATCCATCCATACATTCATTGTGTCAAGCACATTTATTTGCACATTTGTTGCCATCATCATTCCCAGAACATTTGCGTTCTCCTTGAGGCCCGGGTATCAGTTCCTCATTTTTCCCCTTCCTGCGCCACCCTCCCTCCCTAATGAATCCTTGATAATCTGTAAGTATATTATTATTTGTCATGTCTTACATGGTCTGATGTCTCCCTTCTCCCCTTTCTCCTCCTCCTTACCTTTACCCTCCTGGTATCACTAATCTCATTATTGGTCCTGAGGGGTTTCTCTGCCTTGGATTTCCTGTGTTTCCAGCTCTTATCTGTATTGGATCTAGTCATATTTGTAAGGCATAACTAGGATCATGAAGGGGGCGGTGGCCGGAATGAAAGAACTCAAGGAAAGTTGGATGTTTCATCGGTGTGAAACTGCACCCTGACTGCGTCTCCTCCCGGTGACCCTTCTGTAAGAGGATGGAGAGACGACCTAGAGGAGATCAAAATGACTCGAACGGTTAAAACTTTGTCACTTGATTTCCCCTCTGATACACTCTGGGCCTGATCTAGTGTCCACATTTTCTGCTTTTTTCCCCTTTCTTTTTCATCATGCGTTTTTTCTCCGATGTGCTTTGTCATTGTAGCCCTCTTGATTTTTCATTAGATGTTTTTCTGCTTCTCTTGATCCATGAAACCCAGGATCGATGAACCAATAGATAAAACAAGTAGGAAAAAAATGTTCTTGAGGGGCATTATGGGGGAGGGTAAAAGAAACTGATAATAAAGAGTTCAAGGAGGAAGAAAATATTTTGAAACAATTATACAATACTGCTTGATGTGATTGAACTATGGAATGATATGATAACCTTCGTGAGCTCCTAATAAAATGATTTTGAAAAAAACTTGAGGGTAGTAATGGTTGCAGTCTAAAGTGGAAATGGGATGAAAAATTACTAGAGAGTATACACAAATACATAGCTCTTTAATTCCAGGAATGTCTCATCAGCTACCATAAACAAACAAAATTATTGCTTATTTTTAAATGATCTACCTTTCATATTTTCAATCTTTCAAAATTTGGCATTTCCTTTACAGGAGTAGTTATTACTAGCAACACAAAAAGAGCATAAAATAAGACTTTTAGAAATTAAAACCACTATCAAGGAAAGACGCATTACCTGAATTGGAGCACAGGGAAAATGCTCCATCTTCATTTCCACTAAGAATCAAATATCTAATGCTGTCCTCATTTGAGTCTGGAGTAAAAGCTTTTACAGCCACAATGGAAGTACCTGGAAAATTTAGGTAAAAGGAAGTCCTTTAAGAAAAGAAAAATTTCAGAGAAAGCAAAAACAAACACTGAGTACTTAAGTGCCTACAGTTTTTCTCCTTGTTAATCCATCCCAATTTACAAAGTGCCTTTAGTCAGGTAGATTGCAGGTTAAGTGACAGAATATAGTAGAAGGTATGGGAAGCAAAGGTCCCTACCCTCATAGTGCTAATAAAGTGGTATTGTCTACGGAGACAGACAATAAGCCATGAAGCAGATTTTTCAATGTATTAAATGAATAGAATTATATTAAATAAATGAAAAAATGTTATGCTAACTACAACAAAAGAAATATAAACCAATTGGGCCTTTTGGCTTTTGAGTCCATTCTGAATCACAGTGACTGGGTCCAAATAGCCGACAACTGTAGCCACCATGGGGTAGTAGTTATGCATTGAAAATGTTGCTTGATTCCGTACTATTTTCAGGACTATTTGTATGTCTCAGTCTTTTTTTATAGCTATTGTCCATTTTAAGCCAAAGAGCTCATCTTCTAGCACTATGTAATACAATATTCCATAATACTACATAACATGGCATAATTCCATATTCTGCCCCCAAGGCTTTTGTTTTGATTGTGATATAATCCATCTAGTGACCCACATGTACTCATATAGCCATCATTCCTGTTGGTAAAATGAGGCATTCCCAATGACTAAGTTGCTGGTCTTTCAAAATTCTGCCATATAATGATTGGCATCTATTTCATTTTTCATGATATCTCATTTTCTTAGATTCATAATTCATACAGCCCATGTTCCAATGCTAATGAGTGTTTGCAAGTACTTATTCTCATTTTAAGTCTTGTCAAATAGGAAAATAAAGGTCTCCAAAGTTTTACTTCATCCACATCAATATTTTGATGAGGCAGCTTTTCCCAAGTGTTGTTTTAAATTTATTTCAATGTTGGGGGTCTCATCGGTAGGCATTAAATCAGGCAATATTCTACTGCTATTCCACTGCTGATTTTTGGAAGGAGATCACCAAATTTTTCTTTCAAGTTCATCTTTGTCTGTCTCCTATTGAACCTGTCCACTCTGAGTCAATATGGTGATATTTAAAATACTAGTAGAATATCTTTCCTAGTCACAGCAAAATGCAAGGTACCACATTATAATAGCCTGACACATGGGTGGCTGTCTTTCCAGTGATCTGACTAATGAATGTGGACATAAGATAGGTACAAAAAGGGAAAGTAGGAGGGAAGGAAGGCAGTGAATGAAGGTTTTCAAGCTGAAAGATGACTAAGTCTCTGTCTACAAACCTTCTGAACTACAGCGATCAGGCTTCCAAATAGCTCAGCTACACAGCACCTCATCTCATCGTGGAGTCTGCAGGAGTTAAAACAAGTTTCCACCAATTTAAGATTCTGCTGGGCCTGCCCAATGAATTGTATCTCGCAGGCTCTCGAGGACCCAGTTTGAAATCTGTCTGCTCTGGTTTACAGTAAAGATGGTCCCTCCATAGCAGTCAGATTGATAGACACCCATTCTTTACTGATCAACTCACTCGCTTACCAGCATTTTACATTTATGAATATTATGGAAAATTGGACTTATTGCATTTGAAAGTTGAACATCTGTGTGTTATGATATGTGAGACAAGAGTGACTCTGTGATGGCTAAGGCTTTATGTAAACTTTATTGAGCTGTGTTGTTCAGTAGATTGGCAATTATGTAAGGATGCAATTTGGCAGTTGTGCAATGTGATTTGGTAGCTATGCCATGGTGTGGTTATCCTCAATCTTGTGATCTGATGTGGTTACTTTTCACTTTCACATAACACTGATCTTTGCATAATAAGCTGGTCTATAGAATGTGCCCATGCTTAGGAGAGGAGTGTGTGTGCGTGTGTGTGTGTGTGTGTGTTGGGGATTTATTTTAAAAGGTTTCACTGAAAAGAACAGAAGAAATATCTCAAGTAAACACTTTCCCCAGTAACCTCTTCAAAACTTAACTTAAAAGAAAATATCAACGAAAACAAGTCTGTAAAAATGAAAATTCAGTGAAAATGCAATGAAGAAGCATAAAACAGAATGTGTTATGGAGAAATATGAAGAAAACCAATGTAAAAATCATTCTCTTTAGAAACTTTAACATGAACTGTGACAAAGTTTAAAATGCATTTATCAAGATTTCCTAGTGGTTGATCATTTGAAGCCATTTGTAAAGTCATCTAGGAGCAAAGTAATAGAGTTTAATCAATTATAGTTGACTTAAGTTACTATGGATGCTGAGTTTCCCTAAATTGCATTATAATATGAGGGTTATTTTATTCATTTCAGGAGATGGGTTATTAATATAAAAATATCTCACATTTTTTGTAGGACTATGCCTTCATAGTAGTGCATGTTTGATCTGCAAGCTTCAATGAATTTTGTGCCTCCTGATACAATTTATTTTTTAAATACAAGAAACTTATTTCAGTGGCTTGTGATATATTCTTTGGAATTGTAATAGGCAGAGAAACATCAAGGTAGGCAAGAAGTACAGTCTAGCTGCCAGCCAAAAGGCCTTCCTGGGTTAGGATGCTTGCTATTTGCCCAGTTACAAAATAAGATGTGAAGAGCACATGCAAATAAAAGAACAAAGATGAGCATGGACAAAGAATGCAAACAAGAATCACCAGATGGCTTTCCACATAAAATGAAAATTCGTATTTTTATTACAAATACAATTTTCACAATATCAAATTAAATTGCAGTGCACAAAGAATTCCATTCACGGAAAATGCTTAAAACTAGATGCTGTACTGCGACAGAGGACCATACTGGGGACACACAAGGGGGAGTAGTGTGGCCTAAAACCAAGCCCCCCAAAGTGGGGCAAACCAAGAAAAGAACATAACAGATCAGCAACTGGAGCAAAGCAAAGCAACAAAGCCCCTAAAGAGCCTCCCCCCCCAAAAAAAAAGTAGACTTCAGGCTAAGAGGGGCAGCACCCAGAATTCCCCCAGGAATGTCAGCAGATAGATTTGGAATGGTGTATTCTTTTCTCTCTTTTTTTTTCAATCTTTTGTTTGGTTTATGTCATTGCTGGTTTGCCTACTTATATAAGACAGGAATGGGAAATAAGTTCGAGAAAAGAATAACAGGACCATGGTCTAGGGGGACTTGAGGAGAGAAGGAGGCAGGGAAGGGTCTAGTGAACAAATAATGCAATAACAGGGGAACAAGCAAGGAAATGAAATCAACAACAAGGAGGACGTGGAGATCCTGGAGGTGTTGGAGCAGCAGCAATCTAGCTGAGAGGAATTCCTAAGGGTCAGAAATAGGGTGAAGATGGAGGTGGGGCAGGAGGAAGATAAAAGGAAATAAAAGAACGATCAATGAATGATCTAAGAAGCAAAGCTCTGGATAGAGGTTTGAGCAAAGGTGTGTACATATACAAATACATCGATCCATGAAAACAGAAGTATTGGTATATATATATATATATATATATATATATATATTTATATATTTATTTATATGGCAATATCCTGAGGCAGTGCATGGACTTCAGGCCTCTGCTCTTACCCTCCCTCCATACAAGAACCATTTGTTTGTTTTTACCACCATCCAATACAAGAACATTTTGGTCTAACGATCTGGCATTCTGTGATGCTCATCCTCCTGGCACAATCGCTGAAGACAAAGTGGATGCATAAGAAAATGTGGTGAAGAAACAGGATGGTGCCCAGCTATTAAAAAATAAAGTATCTGGAGTCTTAGACACTTGAAGTTAAGCAAGCAGTCATCTGGCAGAGAAGCAACAAACCCACATGGAAGAAGCAAACCAGTCAGTAAGATCATGAGTTGTCATCAGGACCAGGTAATAGGCATCCATAAACCCTTAGCATGCAAACAAATGAAACTATATTGTTGAGAAAAAGGAGGCCAGAGCAGAAACCCATTGTCTGGACAATGGGGCATCACCCCACAGAGGAGTCACAGGATAGGGATGGGTCAACCAGGGCACATTACAGCACGGATGAAACACACAATATTTCTCCAGTTCCTTGAGGCTTCCTCACTCTCCTCTCTCATGACTCAGGGATGCCTCTCACTTCAGACTTGATCAGAGCATGTATACAGGTACTGAAAAAAGGTAAGAGCTCACGACACATCCAATCCAGGAACAGGAATGGGAATAGCCATACCAGAAAGGGAGGTAGGGGAACGGGGATGAGGGATGAAAGGGAGCACCGATTGCAATGATTGAGACATAACTACATAGCTTCCTCCAAGGGGAAGAACAACAGAAACCATGGGGGAAGGAGGGAACAGTAGTCAGTGTGAGATATGAAAATAATAATAATAATTTATAATCTATCAAGGGATCATGGAGGGAGGGAAAAAAAGGAGCTGATTCCAAGGGCTCAATAGAATACATAAATATCTAGAAAAGAATGATGGCAACATATGGACAAATATGCCTGATACAATTGATGTATGGATTGTAACAAGAGTTGCAAAAGCCCCCAGTAAAATGAACATTTATTTAAAACAATATAAAACCTAGATGCTCAAGACAGCCAAGTGTGCCAAAAGTTTAAGTGACAAACTTTAAATGTGAGACTCTTCTGAAAGAAGATAAATAATGAAAGGGCCTTAAATCCTGCCTGGGTCTCTGCTTCACTGTGCACATTTATAATAAAAGTCTGTCTCTATCAGGTCTATCCAACCGATAGTTACTATTCATTTACCATCCAGGTAAGGGTAGCAACATGTGAACGTTAACATTATGCCTTCAGTGTCCATCAGGTAAAATAAACATATGTAAATATGCACATTGGACATTTGTAGACATCTGTGAGTTTCACCTTAAGTGCAAATATTGCATTAAAAGATACAATGCAAATAAATAAATAAATGCAATGCACAGTGGAATTCTATGTGCTAAAGAATAAACAGAAATATAAGAAATCCCTCTTAGCATGCACTGACCTAGAAAGCATTATGTTGAATGAAATAGCAATAACAAAATGGCAAATACTGGGCTGAGCCCCGGTGGCGTAGTGGTTGTGCGCGGGACTGCGGCCCACTGGGATGGAGGTTTGATTCCAGTTCCACGGAGCAAAGGCTGGGCCTCCTACTCCCACCACCTGAGGGCAGTGATGCCCCCCCCCCAAAAAAAAATGGCAAATACTGTATGGGTGCAATATTACAAAAATCCCAAAGAACTACCTACCCCCAGGCAAAAATACTCTTTGATGAATATCAGGGATGAGAGAGGATAAGAGGAAAGGAACTTTACAATAAGGTGGAGGTCCGCCAAACAGAGAAGGAAATGGGGATATGCACAGGAGTTAGTGGTAACAAAGGCAAATGCTTTTACAGATCTAATCTTGCAAAAAAAAAGTCTCAATAACCGATAATCTGTGTGTGGATACATAGGTAGACATGCAAACTGAGTAGGCGTGGGAAGGTTATTAGGACTGTATGAATGATTCCTTAGAGGTTTGACAGAGGATATTTCTATAGATGTATTTGTATGTGGTACAAATACATTCAATGGATCTTAAAGGTCACTATTAGAAAAGTGACCTTTACGTTTTACTGACTTTACAAAGTCATTTGACTCTGTGACTAATATCAAACTAAGGACAACATTGAGAAGCATAAGAATTCTAGAACACTTTATGATGCTCATGCAAAACTTGCACACAAACCAAGAGGCAGTCGTTCAAACAGAACAGAGGAATTTTTCTTACGGAGGACAGAGTTTATGTTAGTGATAGTAAAATATAATTTGGAAAACTAGAGAGGCAATGGCTGCACACCTTGAAGAACATAATTAATATCACTGAAATACAGACGCTGTTTCTGTATATATTCTCTGTTCTGTTGTATGTGTTTTCACCACAAGTTTTTCTTTTAATCAACTTGATGGAGGTGCGTGCAAATCAAAAGGAAGATGGTGATTGAGGGAAGCATCCTGAAATCCTCCTTTGGCTGTGCTGAGAGAGCATGGAAGGACTGCGGGAAGGGAAACCTAGGCGGATGGCATTAATTCATTAATTACACCAAGTTCCTGGGTACCAATGTCTGACTTGTGAGAAACCCATACTTCTCCGTTTAGGTTCTGTAAATTTGTCCTCATTTGGAAATAATTAGACCAATCTCTACTGGCAGCAAGTGCTACATAACAATCATTTACACTTGATCCACTGGCTGTACTTGCAGCTCATAATTAAAAACTTTAAGGCTCTTATTATACTAAATGCAAATAAAAGCTGTATACACCTGTGGAGACAAGCCTACAAATTTGACTTTAGACACCTTGAGAAATGAATCTCACTCATAAATCAGAGTCTGCCTGTAGTTAAGTTGAATCTTGCTCTAATTGTGCATTATTGGCAAGCAACTTCCTGATTATAATTTGCCTTCCCGTGCCTTTGGTTTTTTTTCCTAGAAAGAGAACTGGTCATTTCGACATGACTAATATAATCCACATGACAATTACAGTTCGTATAAATTAAAAAACTGGCATTTCAGTTTGTATATCAGTCTCTCTCATGTTAAGTCGCACTCTTGGGAAAATGGAGATAATCTTGTTTGTTAATGAATTGAAGTCTTGAGCCTATAGGGCTAAGCTCTAGAAACAAGACCTCACTAAGACAAGGTCTGCTTTGTAAGGTGCTTCTCTTGAGAAAACTTGAACCTGCCTAAGGCTTTTTTTCATTCTAGCTTCTCCAGAGCTCCTTTAGATCAGGTATTGAAAATCTCTGGTTTTTAAATAACTAACTAGATAGTGCTTATTCCAATAACTTCATTCTAAATATGAAACTAAAAAGAAAAACAAAGCTAAAAAGACCCAACTTCACTGCTATTGTGTCGATTCCAATTCATAGCAATCCTATGTACACCAGAAGAAAACACTGCTTGTTTCTGAATTGTTCTTATGTCCGAGCCCACTGTATTCACCCATCTTGTAAGGGCACTCCTTTTTGTCACTGCCCTGCTACTTTCCCAAGCACGATGTCCTTCTCCAGCTACCTGTCTTTCCTGACCACCTGCACAAACTACATGAGGTTAAGTCTTTCCATCCTTGCCTCTGAGGAATATTCTGACTACATTTTCTGCAACATGGATTTAGTTGGGTTTTTTTTTTTTGATAACTCACAGTACTTCCAATATTCTTTGCCAACCCCACAATTCAGACACACTGATTTTTCTTTGGACTTCAATATTCAATTAATGATTTCTTCAGTCTCAAAATACATACATACAAGGCCATTGAAAATCCTATGCATTGGGTCAGGCAGACCTTTGTCCTCAAAGTAGCTTCATTGCTTTCTATCGCTCTAAAGAAGTCTTGTGCAGCAGATTTACCCAACGCTATGTGTCATTTGGTCATTTGGCTGCTCGTTCAATTGTGCACCAATTGTGGATCCAAGCAAGAAAAAAATCCTTGACAACTTCAACAGTTTCTCCATTTATCACAATCAGTTACTTATTGATCTAGTTGTGAAAATTTGGGGTAGTTGTTGTTGTTGTTGTTTTGGGGCATCACTGCCCTCAAGTGGTGGGAGTAGGAGGCCCAGCCTTTGCTCCGTGGAGCTGGAATCAAACCTCCATCCCAGTGGGCTGCAGTCCCCCGCACAACCACTACGCCACCAGGGCTCAGCCCAATTTTGGTTTTCCTTATACTGAGCTGTAATCCACATTGAAGTTTGTAATACTTTATCTTCATCAGCAAATGCTTTAAGTCCTCCTCACTTTGAACAAGCAAGAATGTGTCACCTGAATATCACAGGCTATTAATAAGCTCTCTGCCAATCCTGAGGCCACATTCTTCTTCATATAAGCCAGCTTCTCTGCTTATTTGATCAGCATACATGTTGAACATATATAATGAAAGGATACAGTCCTTACACACACCTGTTCTGATTGCAAACCACTTAGTATTCATTTGTTCAACTTACACAACTGCCTCTATATGCATGTACAGACTCCACATAAGAACAATTATATATAACTGAAATTCCTGTTGTTCTCAAAACCATCCATAGTTCAACATGAACCATGCAGTTAAATATCGGCATGGTCAATAAAGCACAATATCTTTCTGACATCCTCTGTTTTCAGCTAAGATTTATTTGACACCAACCACAGTATCCCTTTTTCCCTGCCTTATTTGGAATCTGGCATGAATCTCTGGCAGCTCCCAGTAAATTCAACTGCTGAATGGTCTTCAGCAAAATTTATCATATGTTATATTAATGCTATTGTTCTAGATAATTTGTGCATTCTGTTGGGTCAACTTTCTTTGGAATGGGCATAAATATGGATCTTTCACTCAGTTGGTCAAGTAACTGGCTTTCAAATTTCCTGACATAGATAATGGAATGCTTCCAATGCTTCATTGGCTATTTGAAACATCTCCACTGGTATTCTGTCAATTCCTGGAGCCTTCTTTTTGGCTAATACTTTCAGTAAAACTTAAATGTTTTCATTTAGTTTTTGTTCATATGCTACCTCTTAAAAAATGGAATACTGCTTAGTCCTTTTTGGAACTAAAGAACTAACTCCATGTATCAAAAACTGGTAATTGTGTGTATTCTTTCGATTTTCTTTTCATGCTTCCTGCATCATTCAATATTTTGTCTATGGAACCTTTCGATATTGCCTTTTCCTTTAGTTCTTTCAGTTTAAGATAGTCAAGTGTGCTTTTCCTTGGGGGCTTTTTAACTGTAGGTTTTTATAAACTTCATTGTCATTTGACTTTGTCTTCTTGAGCTGCCCTTTGAAATTTGCTGTTCAGTTGCTTGGTTTGATGCCATTATTTCTTCTATTTGCTTTACTTTTAGCCAGTTTAGAATAAAGAGTTAGCTTCAGAGCTTCTACTAATATCCATGCGAACCTTTTCTTTCTTTCTTTTTTTTAACCTTTGGCTTTCTTCATGAATAATGGTTATGATGTCCTATTGCAGCTCTTCAGATATTCTGTCATTAATGTTCAATGCAGCTCATCGTTTCTAGAGTGAAATTATGGTAGGATATAGGCCAGATCAGATTTGGGCTACATTGAACTTGTCTGAGTTTTCTTTACCTTCAACCTGCAATTACATTTGAGCAATTAGTGGTCTGTCCCACAGTCTGCCCCGGTCTAGGTTTAGCTGTTTATATTTAGCTTCTCCATTGTCTCTTCTCATAGAAGTAGTCAGTTTGATTTCTGTGTATTCCATTTGGAGAAGTTCACACGTACGGTTACCTTTTGTGATGCTGGAAAAAGTTACTTGTGTTGAAGAAGTTTTTGGTCAGGAAAAATTTTATCACACTCCACCTTAATTTCTATCACCAATATTCTATTTTAAAACTAGTGTTCTTTGCTCTTTGTTTCCAATTTTTCATTCCAAATGCCAATAACTATAAGCACATTTTTGTTTCATGTTTGTCTATTTCAAAATGAAGATGATGGTAGAATTCTCTAATAACATTAGTGGTTGGTGTGCAAATAATAGTTGTACTGACTGGAAATTCTTGTATGTGGACAGATAGTATCCTATTATAGACATCATCATTCTTCAAGGTATATCTTTAAATGCCTTTCACAATGAATATAACACCATTCCTCTTGAATATCATCCTGGCACACCATTTTCTGAGTCAAAATGGCCAGTACCAGTTGATAACAGGTCAATAGTGCATTTTGATCAGAATTTTGATTTTTATGCATTTCATTTCAGTTTTTGCAACTTTCAGCTTTTCCAGATTGTATTTCTACATTCCAACTTCAGATTATTAATTGGTTTTAGGTGTTATTGCTCATTTTGAGTTGTGTCTTCTCAGGAAATGAAGGTTCAGAAGACTTTACTCCTGAAAGCTCTACTCCTGACCACTTCACGATGGTCACTCTACTTTGAGAAGGAGCTCTTCCACAGGCCACGTGGAAGAAGCACACCAGCCTGTATGACCATGAGGTATTGAAAGGATCAAGTATCAGACATCAAAGAACTAAAAATTACATCACTGTAAATGAGGGGAGTACAGATTGGGGACCCAAAGCTCATTTGTGTATAACAGACATCTCCTTACAGAAGGGTCGCAGGTAGGAGGTGAACCAGTCAGGATGCAGCGAAGCAATGATGAAACATACAGCTTTCTTCTAATCCTTCAATGCTTCCTCTCTCCTCTATCATGATCCCAATTCTACCTTAGAAATCCAGATAGACCAGAGGATGGACACTGGTACAGACAGGAACTGGAAACAGAGAATCCAGGACAGATGATCCCTTCAGGACCAGTTGTGAAAGGAGCAATACCAGGACAGTGGCAGGAAGGTGGGGGAGAAAGGGGAAACCGATGGTAAGGATCTACATAGAACCTCCTCCCTGGAATATGGACAACAGGGAAGTGGGTGAAGGGAGACATCGGACTGTGTAAGATATGACCAAATGGAGGATCCTTGGTGGCAAAGTGAGGTACAAGATATGACCAAATAATAATAATTTATAAATTATCAAGGGAGTGGGTGGGGGGGTGAGGAGCTGATACCAAGGGCTTAAGCAGAAAGCAAATATTTTGAGAATGGTGATGGCAAGAAATGTACAAAAATGCTTGACATACAATGGATGCATGCATGGAATATGATAAGAGTTATCGGAGCCCCTCATAAAATGATTTTTAAAAAAGAAGGAAAACTAGTGATATCACTTTCAGTAGCACAGCAGCATAAAAGCCAATATGGTACCAAAAAACTGGCAAAAAAAAGTAGAGGATAGGAAAGATTAGAATTACCAATTTGCTTCTGAGACTGTAAATATCTTTGGTGGTATCAAGCCTCATCTTTGTCCTATTGAGCAGCTGTCAGAATGTAAATAATAAAGTAGAAGTGAGAGATGATACGTGACTCCTTTTTGCTATGAAGAGTTGTAGATGGTTAATTGACACCAATTCTACACAAACAGGAACATAGAAAAGAAAGAGATGCTCTCAAATTGATTTGGTGAGGCCTGCACAACCCTGTAACCAAAAGTCAGGCAAAAATAATAGGCAAGAACAAAATTCCAGAATAATGTATTTCATAAATATTGATGCCAACACTCTTAATACTATCCAGCCAACTGATTCCAATATCTTGCTCAAAGGAGACTCATACCAAGGATACAAGGATGGTTCAACATTAGAAAAAAAATCTATGTTAATATGATTTTTAAAACCATATCAATAAAATAAATAAAAACCTACACACAATCATCTCAATTGATACAGAAAAAGGCAGTTGATAAATCTAACACACTTTTCTGATAAAAATTCTAGAAAAAGAGAATTTCGCAAAGTAGAAGATAAATTCTTCTATATAATTAAGTCCATATGTACTAAGTTGTGGGTGATATAGAAACCCAAATTCCATAGTTATAAGAAATGCCAGCATCATGGACAGCAGACCACAATGATGTGAATTTACACCTAGTTCATTTATAAAGTTCCATGATGGATGTAAGACAGGAGAGTCATATTTTAAAAGGAAGCAGTATATCAGTATGATTCGAACCCTAAGGTGTGCCTTTAAAGAAGTCATTATCATCTCCTTGCCTTAGAAGGACAAAGATGTCTGTAGATGTTAAAGGCAAAACTTGTCAATCATGAGCACATGCCACATAGTCATGACAGAGGCCAATCCTCTAAGCTATATTAATGCAAATAAAGATGTACATGTAATAATATAGATATATGTGCCCAGGTTTACAAATGTAGAAGTCAGAGTTCATAGGTGCTTGTGAAGAATATTCAAAGTACCAAAGACTGCTAAAAGAACAAACAAGTCTATCTTGGAAGAAGAAGAACCAGAGTTCTCCTTAGAGGCAAGGCCAGTGAGATGAGGTCCCACATTCCTTGGAAATGTCAGCAGAGAGCAGGAAGAAGTAGAACCAGAGTTCTCCTTAGAGGCAAGGCCAGTGAGATGAGGTCCCACACTCCTTGGAAATGTCAGCAGAGAGCAGTCCCTGGAAAGGGACATTACGATTGAGGGGCAGCTAAAGAGAGGAAACACCCCCTCACAATGAGCTCAAGCATAGGAACAGTTTTGAGGATGAAGCAGAACTGGGTGGTGCTTTGTTCTGTTTTACATTGGGTCATGATGAAGTGGAACCAACTTCATGGCTCTTTGCAACTATTCATCATCAAAGGGCTGTGTTGGGCTGCTTATCTTAAGATCAGTAGTTCAAGAGCATCAGTTGCTCTGAAGGAAAAAGAAGGAACTTTCTACTCCCATAGTTACAGTTTGGAAAATGAGGGTCAGAATTGACTGGATGATAGTCCGTTTGAGTTTTTAAACTATCCATTATCCAATATTTAATATATTTTTTGACTGATTTGGGTGTTACCTTGTGTTACTATGTTGTAATTGTATTTCAACCCTCTCAACAACTACCATTTTTAACTAGAGAATCAAAAAGGCATATTTTCCATCATGGCCTTTCAAATACATGCATAGAGTTGTAAAGAGTCCACATTCATGTATGTGAGTCACTAAATTGCCATAATTTGGGGTATCCAAAACTTTAGAAATAAAACAGAGTAAATAAAAGCTGGATTTTATTTAAATGGGTGGTGTGTTAGTCTGGGTAGACTAGAGAAACAAATTCATAGACATTCATATGTGTATAAGAAATAGTTCTAGGCTGAGCCCTGGTGGCATAGTGGTTGAGTGCAGGACTGCGATCCATTGGCTTCGTGGGTCAAATCCAGCAGCAGAAAGACTGGGTAGCTCCCATGACCACCAGAGGACTGTGATGCAATAAAAAAAGAAAGAAGTAGCTCTAAATATCAGAGCAATTGAATGTTGAGAAAATATCCCAGACTAGTCAATCCAAATCAAGTCCATAAGTCTGATATTAACCCATATGTCTGATACCAATCTGCAAAGTCCTCTTCAGACTCACAAAGCAGATGCAATAATGCTGAATGTGGGAAGATCACAGACCAATGTATGGAAAGTCTTATGGATCCAATGGCAGTTGAAGCATCTCAGCACTGGGGTGAATCTCCACATCGCTCCTCTAGGTCCAGGGTATTGGCTACCATCAGTGTATCTCCAAGTGGATCTTCATAAGTAATGACTCAGGGAGGGAGTGTGTATCCCGCCTCCAGAGAGCTATTTATTTCCTTAGAATCTCCAAATGAGGTCATCAAGCTGTGACCTGATTGACAGGCTAAATTCCACCCTTTCCTTCTCAATCCTCTCAAACTGACAACAGATTATGTAATTGCCACAGATGGATTATTTAAACTGCTTGATGGATTTAATATGCATTATGTATAACTAAGTAGTTTATTTTTAACTTTCAAAAAGATTCAGATCATCTAAATTGACCATAGAAGAGGAAATACATGGGAGAGCTAGTGGTAAGGGTGAAGATGTTTCACTGGAATGGCACCTCCATTGGATACGCTATGTTATAGTCAGCTTCTTTCTTATAGGCACAGTGAGGCACCCTCTGAAGGGACTCTTTCTTTGAACAAAAAGCACTCATGACTGATTCTAAAGGATATTTCACTTATTATCAGAGGGTTGCAAGGTGCCAGCTTAAGACATCAGATGTTACACATATTACTTGAATATTTTTTGGTATCATATACTTGTATTGTTAACAGAAGCATGTCTAACTTTCCCAATGTTCAAAATGTAATAAATAAATTTTAGAGCACTTGTTGTTAGCTGTTTTATTGCTACCCGGTGCCATCTAGCCAGTTCCAATGCATAGCAGTACTGCCCGTCATCATGCACGGTCCTCACAGTTTCTCCTGTGCTAAGCCCATTGTTGCAGTCACTGTATCAGTCCATCTTCCTAAAGGGCTTTCTCCTTTTCACCAATACTCTACTTTACTTAGCTTGATGCCCTTCTCTAGGAACTGCTTTCTCCTAATGATACGCCCAAAGTACACAGTACCTTCTAATAACATACTCAAACTCTAGCCATCCTTGCTTCTGAGAAGTACTTTGTCCATTACTTTTCTCAAAACAGATTTGCTTGTTCTGTCAGTCCATGACATAATCAATTTCATAAAGTCAAATGCATCAATTCTTTAGGCTTTCTTCTTCATTGTCCAGCTTTTGTATAGGAGGTCACTGAAAAACCATGACTAGGGTCAGGCACAGGTTAGTCCTAAAAGTAACACCTTGGCTTTTTGACATTTTTAAGAGATATTTTGCAGCAGATTTTCCTAGCGTAAGAATCTTTAGTTTTCGAACTGCTGCTTCCATCAGTGTTGGAAGAGAGCTCAAGTAAAATAAAATCCACTTCACTCTTTCCTTCATTTATCAGGCTGCTGTTGACTGGTCTAATTGTGATCATTTTTGTTTTCTTTATGCCAAGCTATAATCCATAGTGAAGATAGTAGACTTCGATCTTCATTAGCAGGTGCTCCAGGTCTTCCTCACTCATCAACAAGCAATAGTATGTCATTCCACATGGAGGCTGAATAAGAATGGTGAAAACATACAACGCGAACACATACCTTTCTGGATTTTAAACCAAGCAGTACCTCCTTGTTCTGTTCTAATGATTGCCTCTTTCTCCATGTGCACATTCCACATGAGCACAATCAGGGGTTCTATTTCTGCAATGTGATCCATAATTTGTTATGACCCAAAGCTGAATGTGTTTGCATAATCAAAAACAAGCAAACACCGGAGATACAGATTTGGCTTTCTATAGTCTGTTAAAATTCACCTGGCATCAGCAGTGATGTGCCTGGCTTCCTGTCCCATTTGAATACAATCCCATCTTTTTTAGTTCTGTGCCGATGTTCTGCTGTAACAATTTTTTGGTCATATTCAGCAGCATTCTATTTGCCTGTGATATTACTGATATTGCTCCAGAATTCTCTTAATCTGTTGGATTGCCAATGTTTGAAATGGACACATGCATGCAAGGAACTTATCTCTTCTCATCATGCAGATAGCTGTTTTCAAATTTCTTTACACAGATATAAGACTACTTCCTGGCTTGTACAGATTGTTGAAATAGCTCAGTGGGTCTTCTGTCAATTTCACTGGTAGCGCAGTTAATTAAGCATTGGTCAATTAACCATAATTTTGGCGGTTCCAATTTAGAGGGATGAAAAATGAGATTGATTCTTCTCATGGACTCCTTCAAAATTGAAACTGAAGGTTTAAATGCTTTATTCGTTCTATCAGCAAGAGGATAACTGGAAGTGTTCTCTCCTTCTAGTTTCCTAATTCCAGACATTGCTCATGTCATTATAGCACTCTAGTTTGCTTTCTCAAGCCATCATTTGAAATCTTCTGTGCAGCTTTTATTTCATTTCTTTCATTTGCTTCAGCAAGTACTGATGAAGATTGAAGACTACAGCACTTTCACTGTGGATTTCAACTCAACATAAAGAAAACAAAAATCCCCATAATTAAACCAATAAGCAACATCACACTAAATGGGGAGAAGATTGATGTTGTCAAGGATTTCTTTTTACTTGGATCTGTAAGCAATGGCCATAGAACTAGCTGCTGGAAATCAAATGACATGCTACATTGTGCAAATATCCAGAAAATACCTCTTTAAAGTGTTAGAAAGGTAGAATGTCAATTCAAAGACTAAGCTGAATCCTCATATTTTCAATATGAGGATATGCAATTGAAAGTTGAATATGAATAAGAATGGACTACAAGGAACTAATGCTTTTGGATTGTGGTATTGGTGAATTATATTAAATATACAATGGACTGACAAAAAAATCCAAAAACCAACAACTAACAAATCAGCTTTGAAATAAGTACTATCGTAATGCTCCTTAAAAGTAAGGATGAGAGACTTCATCTCACATAACTTGGAACATGATCATCAGGTTGGGTTGGTTGTTGGAGAAGGATAGATCATGCTTGGTAAAATAAAGGGTCAGAGAGAAAAGTGGAAAACTTGATGAGATGGGTTGGCCACAATGGATGAAAAATGGGCTCAAACATCACAACGTTGTGTGAAGATGGTACAGGTCCAATGTTGCTGTTTGTGGAGATTCTCTCTCTCTCTCTCTCTCTCTCTCTCTCTCTCTCTCTCTCTCTCTCTCTCTCTCTCTTACATATCTCCTTCCTGCTTGACTCTGTCCTATGTCTCATGTTTGAGGCCAATGGCCTGTGTGACATCCCTGCCTCAAGCCTCATATCGTACTGTTCTTCACCTCCCCTACTCTGTTTCAGAGAAAGGGTTCTTTGCTCTTTTTTTAAACAAAGTGACAGGTTTCCACTAGTCTTTCTTTTTGTCTAAAATGCTTCTCCTCATACAAAATATTCACACAGCTACCTCTTTCCAGTCTTTGTCCAAAATGATTTTTCCTCTCCCCTAGTACACTCAGTTAGCCTTAACCTTGATCAGTATATGCCAAACCACTTCCTACATTAACATATTCTATATTTTTATTATGTCATTGATATGATCACGTACTACCAGCTAGAATGTAAACTTCACAGGGCAAGGCTTCTAGGGTATTTGGTGTACTAAAATACCCTAGAAGCCTTGAATTTCAGCAATGAAAGATTCTACAGGAAAAATATTGAATGATGTGAAAGCACCAAAAGAAGATGGAAAAAATATACACAGAGTCATCGTACCTAAAAGAACTAGCCAACCTTGTCATTAGTTCAGATCATGCTTGGTAAAAAAGGAAGGCCTCAACAGGATGGATTGACACAGCGCCTGCAACAGTGAGTTCAAGCATAGGAACAATTGTGTGGATGGCATAGGACCTGGCAGTGTTTCCTCCTATTAGGTACACAGAGTTGAGATGGGTCAGAACTAACTCAATAGCACATAATTAACTAACAACTAACTAACGAACAACAATATGTTCAGAAAAAAACATTATATACACAATGTTCGATTAATATAGAATATATAAATATGTAGGAATAAGAAAAATATCTTAAGCATGATTATAGAGAGCAGTCAGTGATTTGTTCTAGCAGAACTAGAATGAATTGATCGGCATAAAGGGGAAAGCTGAGCTCATCATATGAATGGCTTTTTAGCTTTGTTTGGCAATCAAACCATCTTTGGATTCCAGAAAATAACAGCTTCTGGATCTCAGCCCTAATGAAGCAGAGCCTTCAAGCGTGAACCATAGACCATATGTCCAACACTCATGTTCAGGATCCACTGTTCTAAATTCTCAATCCATTCATCATGCAAATGGAGAGTGAAAGAGTTGGTTCTGTTCAAAGACAGGTCTTTGTGTTTACACTATAGAAAAAAAAGCTTGGCTTAAAAATTCTATGACTTTACCCAATCTATTTCAAAATTAATACATTATATTTTGTAATCCAAGAATTGCTCTGGATTTGGATAGATGCCTGCTACACCCAAACCAAATGCACTGCTATTAAAGTTGAAGCTGACCTAAGGGGACACTGCATGACAAAGTAAAACTGTCCTCTGGGTTTCCTAGGCCATAAGCTTTGATCAGAGCAGAAAGTCATGTTTCACTTCCCCAGGGGGCAGATGAGTTTGAACTTCTGACCTTTAGTCAGCAGCCCAAATTGTTAACCGCTCTTCCACCAGAGGGCCTGTTTCTGAGTCATAGTCTCTCAAACTCATGGCTATCAAGTTGATACCAACTCCCAGCAACCTTAGGACAGGTTTTCTGTGTGTCTGAGCATTTTCTGTGGGTTTCTGAGGCTGTAACCATTTGTGGGAGTAGAAAGACACAGAAACCCTATCTAGGTCTTCTGAGGTTTGGGTGCAGCAGATAACCTCATCTGCTGCCCTGATTGACTGATGAGTTTGAACCACTGACCCTGCCATTCACAGTCCAATAGTAACCTTACAATGGCAGCAGTGGCACGTATGTTTTATGTCATTTAACACTTAGCATGTGGGAATATCATTGAATGTAAGAGAATTGGTAGAAAACGGACTTATTTTGAAGGTCACTGTTATTTCATTGGTTCTCAATCATGTTTATAATAAAAGATGTCAAAAAAAAACAGACCACCATGAGGAATGCAAAATTTCAAAGGAATTCAAAGTTATACCAATTATCTGCAGCTGGGGGCATCCTTAATTTAATGTAAATATTTTGTTCACAGTGAACAATGTGCATCTTAAAATAGTCCACAAAATCACCAGTTTTCTTAAAAATAGCAGGTGTATGTAAATATAGATCCACTGAAGATGAATCACTGTAAAGTGGCAAAATGAACTCAAAATAGCATGAACAGACTAGCAGTGCAAATCAGATCATTAGCCACTGATTTTTTCCTCTCTCAAACCCTGCAGCCTGTTGGCTTTGCCCTGTGCCTGGTGAAAGGGTCAGAGTATTTGTTTCTCTTTTCATTATCAGTTGCCTTTCAGAAGCTCCAACTTTCCCATTTACTGTTGTTGTAAGGAGGCCTGGTAGCTCAGTGGGGTTAGTGTTGGCCATCAAACCCATCAACCTCAGAAGAAAAATGAGGCTATCTGCTTGTGCAAATATTTTCAGTCTCGGAAACCCTAAAAAGCAGTTCCACTCTGTTCCACTGGAACCCTATGAGATGGAACCCACTTGCCGGGTGAACTAAGGCCTGTGTTGCCGCCGGTTGGCGTAGAGTGAAATCCTGTTTCCTTGAGAGCTGGCAGAGAACAACTCTGCTCCCTGGGGTTTCCCAGGCTGGAATCTTTCTAAAGTTGATCACCAGGCCTGCCTCTCAAAGAACATCTGGATGGGTTCAAATCATCAGCCTTCGTAGAGGCTTCACTATTTGCATGACTCGTGGGCTCCTCCCACACACTCTAATCCACTGCCATCAAGTCAGAGCCAACTTATAGTGGCCCTGAGGTTCTGTGACTGTAACTGCTAACAGAGTAGAAAGACAGTCCTGTGAAGCAGCTGGTGGTTTCAAACCGCCGACTCTGTGGCTCCCAGACCAAAAGATAGCCACTATATTGCCAGGGCTCCCTTCCCACACACTCCTAAGATGGAATTATCTAGATTGGATGTCTTTCAATTGAAAACTCTCTGAAAAAGAATTCTGCAGTTGGCTAAAAAGCTAATTTAAGTGAGTCAGTTTTTCTCCATGTTTCCTATTACATGACAGAAACATAATTAAAACAACAGCAGCATTATGAGATATAGTTATAATTCATAGAAGCCTGCTCTGAACTTTGTTCTAAAGTATATCAAGTTCCTTAAAAATCAGGGTATCATGTGTAAACAGTTATAACAATACTAATGATAGTATAAGTGTTCATATTTATTCCTTGTTGATTGTGTGTCAGGCACTGTCTGTGTGTCTTATATGAACAGCAATTGTCCCCATTTTATAGCTCAGGAAACAGCGACTCAGACAGGGTTAGCTGCTTCATGGCACACAAAAGTAGAGTCTGGATTTCAGCCCATGTAGAGTTTAAACATTTTGCCAGGACCTCCTACTTGACCTTTCATTATACTTCTAAGGAAGTACTTTAAAACATATACACCTGTTAAGGAATCATACTTTTTTTTTGCGATGATAAATTTTAATGAATTGAAACTTCAAGAGTCATTGGAGACAGATCTTTCAGTGTGTTCATTCCTTCTGGCTGTCTTTGTTCCTGCTGAGGTGCAGCATCACAGCAACATTCAGACCACTTCAGAATGACAAGCTGACAGGTGAGGGGGGCTGTCCTTTAAGGAAATTTGCCCTACTCCAATTGAATATATCTTTCTCATAGAATTCTTTGGATGAAAATTGCCATGCCCCATACAGGTTAAACTCAAGAATGTATAAGTGGATAGAACATTGATCTTCCTGTGATCCACTTTAAATTTGTTCTAGGCTTTAATACTTTCTGCTTTCTTTTTGATTGAGGCTTTCATTTCTTTTACCATTATTGTTAATTTTTTGGAATGTGTTTTCTCTATATGAGCCCCCAGATAGGTAAGCCTATGGAGATAGTACCTGGATTCATGGTTCCTTGGGTGTACAGCAGGGGAGGTTCAGGAGAAATGAGGAGTTAATAATGAAAAGTACAAGAATGAAGAAAATATTCTAAAACTGATTGTGGTGATTATTGTAAAGCTCTTCCTGATGAGACTGAAGTATTGAATTGAATGATATGTGAATTGCATACTAAGAAAACTGTTGAAGAATAGAATTCTCCTATGATCCTTAGTTTTAAGTGTTTGGCAAAACATCCACATTCTACATTTACGTGGGGCACTTACCTGCCTCACAATTTTCAGTCATGATCCCTTTATAGATAGGGTGAGTGAAGGAAAGTTTTACATCTTCTTTCTCCATATGAATGACCAAGAAACCAGTGGTTGTCCTTGGGGGGACCCCATGGTCCATAGCTTTTAACTGCACCCACAGAGGGAAATATTTTGAGGGTGGGCTTTGCAGAAGTTGAATTTCTCCTGTGTACTTATTAATAGAAATCATGGATTTGGGTTCAGCAACAGTAAATGTGACAGTTCCATTAAGCCCCAAATCTGGGTCATGAGCTCGCAAAGTAGCAATGATCCCGTGTACAGGCAACTCAGGTGGAAGGAAAATATCCAAGGGGTTTTGCTCCCAAACTGGATCATTGTCATTGACATCCGTGATGCTGATGTGTACGATTACTGTGGTGCTCCTGGAGCTCTGGATGCTACAGTCTCTGGCCACTGCCATGAATACATGCTGGGGTCTGGCTTCTCGGTCGAGGAGGTGAGCAGTTCTCAATGTACCTGTCACAGGATCGATGGAGAATGCACCAAAAGCTTCATCCACCAAAGTGTATTCAATTTTCCCATTCAGACTTTCATCTTCATCTGTAGCAGAGAGTACAAGAACTGTTGTTCCTATTTCTGTGTCTTCCCTTACAGAGGACTGGTAGTGAAGCACGGGGAAGGCAGGGCTGTGGTCATTGACATCCAGAACTCTAACTTGCAAGTGCATGATGGAACTCCTGGGTGGATCTCCAAAGTCAGAACACAGGATGACAAGACTAAAGTTGTGGACTTGCTCCCGGTCCAAAGGACGCGTAGTTGAAAGTTCTCCAGATGTTTCATTAATAGCAAAGTACTCAGCGGTATTTCCATCTGTAAAAAAAAAAAATGTATATATCAAGAATCATTTGAATTATTATTTTAATTGAAAATATAGCAGTCCATCACTAGCATTATATTTACTCATTCATTCAGTTGCTCAATATTTAGTTTCTGATTATTAAATGCCAGTAATTTTTTTAGGTACTGAGAACTTAACTGGGATCACGATAAAATTCCTTGCCCTTAGGAAACTTCTATTCTGTTGGAGGGGCTAATTAGATTGATTTAATTCAATATATACCTATCAATTTATTCAATAATTAGAGTGTTTGCCTTGATGAATTTGACAGATTTGGGGAGTATAGTGACAATTTCATATACGCAGCCATAGTTCATTCATTCTTTTAATGGGATTAATATGTACATCTTACTTTAAATAATAGTATAAAGATTATAGGGTAAAATGTTCATTCCTAGACAATCAGACTAGCTGCCTTTAAAAATAAGTGTCAGTACCCTGGAAGGCCACCAAAGAGAATCAAGAAACATGAAGGGTTAAGTGAAACGATATAAAAAAAGAGCTGATTTACATCATTATTCCTAAAACTGTTCTTTTTGTGTGTCTTTTACTCAGCTATTTAAGTGCAACCATCCAGGAGAAACTCTAAATCTTGTTGAAAGCAACCATACCCCTGGACTGCACATGCAGTTATCTACTTTTCCAACATGTCTGGACCAACTTATCATCTTCAACTCCACACTGTATTTGAAGTTTTTCATTCCATACCCCATGGGAAGAAGCTTGGATGAGCCCCAGACAAGCTGTCTGCTTCAACGCTGCTCAGTCACTCCTCCAATGTTGCCACATTCGTCTTATCCTCCCAGGTTTCCACCTCCAGTAAGATGGAAGACTTGGCAATGAGTGCAGGTTGCTTGGCTTTCTTTCACTCATCCGGTGCTCTTCTCCGAGCCTCTTTGCTCCTTCACTTTCCTCCACCTCCTCAGGTCCAAAGAGATCAATGTCTTCAACATCCTTATTGCCTGCAGCGCCGCTTCCTGTGGGGTCTTCCCTATTAGTAGCATCATATTCCCAAAGCTTTCTTTAATCCTGGCAAACTAGCCTTTTCCTTTTCATAGGACTTGATGTGATTATACCAGCATAGGGACTGATAGAAGTCAGCGGGTGGAGGGCCTGAGATTGCTTCAAACACTGTCACATCTGCTTGCAATGGCACACATCCCTCGAGGTAGCTCTTCTTGGCCAGGTAATCGTGGAGCACCTGAAAGCTTAAAGGGTTTTTCAAGTCTCTGAAACCCTTGTTGTTAGCTGTATGAGGAGGTGGGCAGCAGTGGATGAAAAGAAGGTCACAGGCAATGGGACAAAAATGGCTATAAATTTGTTTGCCTAAAAATTTATCTAGGATCAAGTGGGTTTATTTTTCTTGAATTCACATATGTCCTCGAAGTTTCACCAAGGGTGGGGCTACACAACCTTGTGTTAGACTGATGAATCTAAACATGTAGAAAAATCTATCCGTTTACACCATAAGAAGACAGAGAAAGATAGGACGGAAGGAAGGAAGAAAAGAAGGAAGGAAAGAAGGGTGGATGGAAGGAAGGAAGGAAGTTGCCTGCCTCAGAGCATTCTAGTAACAAACTACAGAAATGATCCCTTAAGGCATTCTAATAGGCTAAAAGAGTTTCATCTGTTATCCTCATTCTAATAGGCTAAGACAGTTTCATGTGTTATTCTCAAAGAAAATAAAAGGCCATTCCTGAACACTCAGAGACCGCAGAATTGTTTAAAGGAGCACTGAAAGCAGGTTGCCTTGGTTTTTAAAAGTAGAGTCACAGTCCCCTAGGCTGTGAAGTGTGAAGTCACAGCATCTTGGGTTTGAACGAGTTAGATCTCCACCAACTTTGGTGCTGGAATGGAGACTGTCATTTAGGTGTCCCAGGTGGGCTCCAGAACCCAAAGCTGAGGAGGCAGGACTGCCATGTGCATTGGGAGAAGAACTGGTCTGCTGGACTGAGGGGAGGGGGCCACTAATCAGATGGAGTGGGTGAGAGGGGTCTTCCGAAACATGTCTGTTTTGAGCCTGGTCCACCATTGGACAAGGCTAAGTCAAAAAAACATTGCAATTAAGGGTCCAGTTCAAGTATGGATTAGTCTACTACAAACAAAATGGGTTTAAACACATCTCTGTGATCAATGGATAGCTGTAGATATGTTCTCCCAGTAGTATCCTTCTCTAAACCTCATTTGGATGCATCCCCCACCCCCCAAATGAGGGTTCAATTAAAACTGACTAAATTCAAAGTAGAAAGGTCAGCTCGGATGATTTTAGAAACTGTTTTTTAAAAATAGATTTTCTCAAAGGATGAGACACAGGATGATCACAGGGCTTATTAGGAAGCAGTTTTGAGAAAAGTGATGAGTGAATTGGTGAGAAAGAGGATGGAAGGTTATACTGAGGAGCTTCCCCCATTGGGGCAATGGATCCATTTCAGAAATGTGTAGGCCCACATGAACGGCATGTGGAGAAACAATGACTTCATCTTTTGGTGGTTTTGTTGATAAATGTTTCTCTGATTTTTGTAGCAATATATTGTGACTTACCCTTATAATTTGAAAGTGAATAACTTGTAGGTGAAGAGGTATTTTCACTCAGGATAAAAAAACTCCTCTAAAATCTCTCCCACATAGGGCTGAGCCCCGGTGGTGTAGTGGTTGAGTGCGGGACTGCAGCCCACTGGGTTGGCAGTTCAAATATAGCAGCAGCTCTCCAGGAGCAAAGACTGGGTCTCCTACTCCCACCAGAAGGCAGTGATGTCCTCAAAAAGATCTCTCCCACACTTGCTTTAGATCAGAGCTTCTCAACCTGTGGATCACAACCCCTTTGGAGGGCGAACGACCCTTTCACAGGGGTCACCCAATTCATAACAGCAGCAAAATTACAGTTATGAAATAGAAACAAAAATAATTTTATGGTTGGGGGATCACCACAACATGAGGAACTGTATTAAAGGGTCGCAACATTAGGAAGGTTGAGGACCACTGACTAAGATGATTGAGAGAATGAGATTTTGGAACTGAAGTTAATTTACAATTTTGGGGATAATGTGTTGAAGTAATATGCTTTGCATATGGGAAGGACATACATTGTGGGGGGCAATGGGTAGGATATTAAGAATTGACTTGTGTCTTCCCCCAAACATGTGCTATAAATTCTAAACTTATGCTGGTGGTTAAAATCCTTTTGGAGAATGGATTTTCTTGATTATATTTATGAGACAGTATTCACATAAGGTGTGTCTTAAGTCTTTTGAGATATAAAAGAGTATGCTAAATAAGCAATCAGAGATAGAGGAAGATCAATGCCAAAGCTCAGAAGCACAAACAGAGGAAGAAAACCTTCTCTTAGAGCCAGTGCCCTGAATTAGGAACTGTCAGACTTCTAAGCTATGAGAAAACCAATCTCTGTTGTTAAAGCCACCAACTGTGGTGTTTTTGTTATAGCAACACTAGATCACAGCAGATTTTCAGAGACTTAGATGGGACATGGAGAAAGGGGCTGCAAAATGGAGGAACAAATGAAAATTCAAGGCATCAATTAGCTATTTGGAGATTTGCATTTCACAGATAGTGTAGCAGATAATAAAAACAAAATAATCACCAGCCAGTATGTGTTGGGGGTATTGGGGTGCAGTGGCATAATTCTCATCTTCCACAAGAGATACCTGTGTTTGATTCCTGGCCGGTGTATCTCATGCACAGTCACCTCTCTCCTCTCCGTGGTGGCTTGTTTATTGCTATGATGTTGAGCTAGGGTGAAAACTTCATGTTTCAAAATCAGCAGGTGGAATTTCTTGGGATTGCAATAGCCTACTTCACAACCAAACACTGGGCCAATAAAGGACTGGTCGGTGATTTGCCCCATTGTGCATGGGGTTTCTGGGAGTCACCAGCCAACTCCATGGTTCCAAACTATAGATTAAAATTGATCCTTTCAACAAAATATAGACAAGTCTTTGCCTATTTGGGTGGTATTCTAGAGTAGGGCTGAGGGAGTGTTAAAGAAAATATTTACCAACTATGCGATACTCAACAGCTCCATTATGTCCAATATCCATATCAGATGCCCAAAATGTGTAGATGACTTTTGGCTCTTGGTTTTCGGGAACCTCAATATATTGCTGGAAGGCAATAAACTCTGGTGAGTGATCGTTTTCATCCTCGACAGTGCAGAGAATCATCGTGGTGCTGGACAGTGAAGGGACTCCCCCATCTCGCACGAGTACTGGCAAGAAAAAAAAACAGGCTTTATTGTGTCTACTCCTTTAAATATATTGTTCTGACTAGATAGCATCTGAGGACACTAATCAGGAAACACTGGTCTGATAAGTACTTTAAGACACCCACCTGAAATGTACACATTTGACACCCAGCCTCTGGTTGCCTTTAAAACAAACAAAGCAGAAATGCATAATAGGGGAATTCTTTACCTCTGAGGGAGAAGACTTCCTGAACTTCTCTGTCCAGTGTGGTGGTTGTCACTACCTCTCCTGTGTCAGGATTGATCTTGAACACCCCGAATGAAGCACCCGGGAGGATTTCAAACTGCAGCTTAGAATTGATTCCTTTTATAAAATATAAGAGAAAAAAACTTAGGCATTACTTCATGGGAATCCGTTGGATTTTCTTCTCCTCTCTGGAACCGTGGTAAGACATAAAGGAGAAAGGCAAGATGTGTAAACAATTCATACAGTAAGGTAAAAACAAAACAAAAACACAACTTTTCTGGCTGCTCTTGCTAAATAAAAGCCTCATGGGCTGAAATGCTTGATTTTCAAAAGTTTTACAAGACTTCCCCACAGTGAATGCTTAAAATTTTTTCCCTCCTATAAAAAATGTCTTATGGGTATGCAACTCTACAATGTATTCCTAATTGCTCCTCATAACGCCCCTGATTGTGAATTAATCAAATAAGTGTAACCTTGCAGGGCAAAAGGCAGATTCTATAGACTGACCCTCCATTTAAAAGTGCTCAGTTAGACTATGCTTTTGAGTTTCTGCCCCAGGAGGCTCAGACATCAGATGTGCTTATCCAAGTGCTTTCTTTTCATTTTGTTATTCACTTCATCTTCAGACCCCACTCTGGAGTGAGAAATGTGGCACCGTATTACTATGCATGTTGAAGCTAATTCTTCCCATACTTTTGTGGTTTCCTTTCTCCCCTGAGAAGAGTATCACGTCGCTCCCAGCCCTGGTCAGAAGGAGCACTTGCATGGTTAGCTGAGCTGAGTTCATTCCATGCCTTTGCAGTTCATTTGCATTTTACACATGTTCCTGTCAACCATTCTTTTCTTAACTTACAAGAATCTAGGCCTCAGTACACCACTCTGAATATATGATGCAATAGTTTCATAAAAATGAAATCGTTTTCTTTTGGCCTTAACAATAATAACAAAACATTTCAATGACAAATTCCATTCTTGCCACTCTTAAAAGCTAAATGCATATCAGACTCCGGGGGAAAGAATATAGAACTGAGTCCTGGAAGCAGTAAGATATACTTCTGGTTTTGTGTGGGAATAATGGTGTATTTTTCTTAGTATATCACTGGGAGGGAAAAAGGAATTTTATATAACCACAGGCATTTTTAATGGTCAAGAAAGAAAAAGAAAAATCTAAGGAGGTGTAGGATCAGTATACCACATATGATTTGTCCAGAGTTCATCAAAACTTTTCATTTTATAATTAGGTAAAATATGAAGTGAAGGATCATTAAATTTGGATCATGTAACGTAACACCGCCCACATATAAGACAGAATTTCTAAATGTTCCACACTGTCAAAATTTGGATTACTTTTGATCTCTACATACATGATCAACTATGGAGACATTACCATCTTACGTTGATTTCCTTTGTTTCTCAAGTACTTTGTTCATCAATATTAGGTAGCAAGCATAGTAGGACAGTGGTTGCAATGATGGGTTCCAACAAGAACAACTTGAGGATGACACAAGACTGGGCAGGGTTTCTATTTATAGGATCTAAACTACTATAATAGTTTCTACTATTTATAGGACCTCTGAGTTGGAACTGACTTGACCACATCTATCAACAACATTGACAACAGCAATATTGATGGATGGTATCACAAGGCCTGTCTTTCATGCCTCTGCACCATACCAACTTATTGCTTAGTAGCGGAGTATCAATTACTCCACCCAGAAACCTCACATTTTGAGCATCAACTTTTTATTCTTGAGGGTTTAATTTTTGACATAAAATAACTCATGCTGCCAATGATTCTGTTATATAGTGCCTATCATATTATATTACATGTCAAATAAAAGGGAGCTTCAAAAATTTCATGGAAAATGCCATTATCCTTTCATTCAGTAAGTGGACACATTGGGCAAGAAAAAGGAGCTTGTGCATTGTGATGACAAACACAAAAAAACAATTCCTTGAGGCAACTTTCCTAGCCTTTATTTTCTCAAAACTCTTCCATAATAAGCACCAGGATCATCCTGTATTATCATTTTGAAATGCCCCCCTCAGAAGCAAACAAACAAACAAAAAACAGTTGTCATAACCTTCTGTGCTGCTCTCTCTGCTTGGAATTCAACTGGCTGTAAGATCCCCTCAGAAGGTCCTAGTTTTTGCTTTTGTTTGCTTTTGTTTTTTTCTCCACTAGAAAATACACATCCTCTTTATATTTATTACATTCAAAGATAGGCAATACTAATGTGAAAGATGCAGAAGGAAAAAGAGACTTTTAAATGAAAAAGAATTTGGAATATACAGGAGAGGAAGGAAACTGAGAAGAGAGATGCAGGAGCAGGAAGGGAATGGTCGCCTAGAAAGGTTATCTGAGTTGAATTAAGTATGCAATTTCAAATTATGTCTCAAAAACTGAAAATGCTTCCTCTGAGATATAAACTTTAGGTACACAAATAGATTTTGAACATGTATTTAATTCTGTCCTAATCTAAGGACAATTCATTATTACCACGTGACTCTGAGCAGTACTTGCCCTGATGAAATGATTATTGAATGTGCTGAAGAAAGCAAATGCCAACCAACTATCAGAAGAGTTTTGGCAGTTTTAAAGGCTGGTGTTCCAACGAGCAGTTAACTCAGTGAGACCTAAGGCCACACAGAGAGAGTACACCAGCCCATGTGGGGAGGGAATTGTATTAGAGCTTAAAGGCTGAGCAACTGTTTTGCAGCAGCTATGAATGACAGTGAAAGCCTAAAATATATTTGCAGAATCTTCACATTGATCAGAACATTGACTAAAATACTACAAGTCTTATCCTAAGTCAGAGAGCATTGGAAAATGGATTACTGCAGATAGAGTTAAATTAAAATGTAACATAATTGTTTCATTTTTAATTTGTTCTCATTTCTATTATCTTCCGCTTTGTTGTTTTTGGGGTTTCTTGTGTGACCTTCCTTTATAAGAAACCCAGGATTGTTAAATCCACAGAGACAATAACTAGATTCACAGTTCCTTAGTGTTATGGCAAGTTAAATGGTAATGGGAGCTACAAATAATGGGGGAAAAGTTCTAAAATTAATTGAGAAACCACTGTTGTAGTTGAACCTTGTTCTCGGGACCATATTGATATATCCATGACTTATCCCTGATTACAATTGTCTTTATAAAATCACCTTGAATTGCTTTTATCTTGCTTACAAAACAGGTAGAAAGATCAGCTAGGTGAGCTGGGTGATTTGGGGGCAACCCTTTTGATACTAACAGTGCTGAAAGCATTTGCTGCGACCAAGTTGTTCACTTAAAATAGAACCATTGCAATGGTGTAAAATCTTACTTCAGCAGCAATTGCATCCATCAATGGTAGTTCTAAAGTCCTCCTCAAAATTCTGGACATCACCCACAGTCACTTTATTTCTTGAGATTTACTGTCTTCTCTCTTGTAGCTCATCTTTGAGGTTTTCCCAACCTTTCTTAAGAGGCTACACCTATCTAGATATTGCTGTCCAATGTGAAGCAGCAATTCTGTACATGTGTTGTGCAACTTCAATGACTTTGCAAAATGCTCATTGAACTTTGTTAAAAAAAATTGACATTGGTCCTGATCTCAAATATCTTTGCCCCCATTATGGCATAACAAGTGTCCCTCAAATTGAAAGCAACCTAATGAGACAAAGACAAGAGTCACTGAAGCCAGTCATTAATTACAAACACACGTTTATACACATTCTGTTCAGAATAAGCTGGTACATATGTGAACTGCACTCCTGCTAGCTATATAGTTTTACTTACTTCTGTATGTGACATGCCCCGCTTTCCCCCATTACATTTTCTAAAAGTTCAGTGGACACTCCCTTCTTAAGACACTGAGAGAGACTTTAGTTAGAGAGACATCAGTTCAATTGAAAGTTTTTAGGGTCATTATTCTCTGGAGGCTATAAAAGATGATGCTCCTGGTACCAGGGATAATCTTTTGAGAAGCAACACTCTATTAATGTATAAGGCTTATCAGAAGTTACTAGATTTCATTCTGTAAGAACAAAATCATTTCTTTATGTAAACTCATCTTTTGTATGCCATAATCTACTAGGCAGAGACATCGGACATGTTGGCATCCAAAATAGCATCATGTTGACTCAGTTATTTGATGGTATCATGATAATCTGACCTAATGAGTAGAAATAGGGAAATAATTTATATATCTTAATTAGATGCATGTGTTAGACCAGGGATGCAAGTTAGACTTTACCAGCCAAATATGGCCTTTCGTATGCTCTTGCAAATAAAATTTTATTGAAATAAAACCACACCTATTTCTTTATGATTATCCATGACTACTGTCAGAGCTAAGCAGCATAGAGTGTATGTCCCACAAAGCCTAAAATACTTACTCTCTAGCCATGGCAGCATAGTGGTTGCACTTTGGGCTGCTAACTACAAGGTTGGGAGTTTGAGACCACCAGCTGCTCTTCTTAAGGGGGAAACCCACAGGAGCAGTTCTATTTAGAGAGCAGGTCCTACAGGGTAGTTGTGAGTCAACATCGACCGGATGACAGTGAGCTAGTTGAGCATGAGTCATTTACAGAGAATTCTGCAGGTCTCTGCCCTAGAGTAAACGTATGAGAGCAATTGAAATTGAGGACAGAGAGCAAAGCTAGTCACACTCCATGCTTCAAGTGCCAAACTCAAGTAGCTGAGGGTCAGAGAGAGCCCCGCGTTCCAGCACTACAGAGAAGAAACCATCATGACTGAACAACCGTATTCAGAGCATTCCTCATATAACTTGTAACCTGTTAACTACCCTAATCAACGCTGTCATTGTATCTCCATGAGTTCTATGTGACCGTTGCAGTGAATTGTTGGACATAGGCTCAGAAGCAGAGTGTCATGGAAGCATCATTAGTCAGAACTGAGTTAAGAAAGATGGAAGGGGGAAGGGTCTGACCTCTGCCTTGTAGCAGTCAGGCTGGGGGTTGGAGGAGGTCAAATGTGGCCTCCACATGTTTGCTGCAGCAATGTGCTGCTTGATTGTTTTATCTTGGCCAATCTTCTAGAAAAGTATTAGAATGATTCTTCTTTTCTGGTGGGGCTGGGGGAGGGACATTAGAGGCATAGTATTTTCGCTCAAATAACAAGTCTCTTTGATAGCACCAAACCCTATTGTAGTTTCAATAACTTAAAGCATAGATTTTTTCCTTTTTAATAGAAGAAATTCCTGTTAGAATTCATGTGAGTCATACACCATAAACATTCTGTGCTCTAGCACTCATGGGGTGTATGCCAAGCAACACTGTAGGCCTTCATTTTAAAAAGAAGAAGAGGAAGAAGAATTGTATAATGCTAGAAAACATATGTTGAGCTTCCTAGTATTAGGTAATATTGTAATACTTTAAAAATACATACTATAAAGGAAATTATTCATAAATTCCAAGTTGATGCCAGTTATGTTAAAATTCTGATACATTGCTTAATTCTCATGTATTATCCATTTTCATCATTTTAACCCAACTAGCAAAAGGAAAAAGATTGAGGGAAAATGTATTTAAAACACACACCTGAATAGATGTATGTATGAATTGTCATAAGCAAGAGTTGTGTGAGCTCCCAATAAAATCATTTTTAAAAAATAGCTAAAAACAAAGCAAAACAAAAACACACTCACCCATAAAAATTTACACAAATACTTGCTTAAAGAATCTGTCCTCATTAGAACCTTTAATATTTGCAGTAAATCAAAGTTATCTTCAGAACATATGTTTCATGAAGAGATTAATATGCTACTTTAAAACCCACATGAATGCAAAACTAGAAAATAAAATTTTGTATCTATTTTCTCAGGCAGCACAATCATTTCTAAGTCAATGAACTTTCAATTCAATTATAAATAAGTTTACAGACGATACATCCTAAAAGACACACACACAATACCAAGAAATTTGATAGAAATAGAAGAATGTATTTATAATGGTCACCTTCAGGTAAACTGTGAAAAAAGTTAGAGAAATTCTTTCCTTCTCTGAAAATATCAAAGAAAATCATTTCAGTTGAATCCACTACAACAGGAAAGATTAATATTAAGTATACCCAATTTATGAATGGCAGTATTTCACATATGTCACTGATTGCTAAATCACACCAGCTCAGTGGTAGGTAAAGCACATGCTTGTAAACTTTGAGAAGTAGTTTTTGTGTTGCTTAGAACCCCGTGTGGCTTGGTTTACAAGAGTAAACATTCTAAGGGAACTTTCCTGGACTTATATTACAGTGAAACACAAGCGTATGTATACTTCTATTACTCTAAAAAATGAGTCTGCCTAGAGAAATGTGCTAAATAAATTATTTACGCACCAATTGGGACAACCATTAAAAAGCTTTAGTCATGAGTTTGGGAGCATACTAAGGAAAACTCTTTGATGATACTGCCCCACTCTGGTCAAAGAGAGAAAATGAGGTTACTCTTGAAAATGTTCATAGTAGCACATAAAAATTCATATAAAATGTATTTCATTAAAAGATTATGCTTCCCAAAAGGCAAAGCGTCCCAAGTGAAGACAACTTTTACCCCCCTACTTTAAAATGTTATGGGTAGAATGTTATTACTAACACCTATTTTCACAGAAACATCTACTATTATTCTCGCAACCATAAAACTCAACATATAATATACTTGCTATAATCAAATATGAATTGTAAATTTTGGTTTATTAAATGATCCATGTTAATTAGGATGGAAAATATTAACACCTGACATTAATGATGAATTGTTTGGTTGTTGACGCCTGTCCAGATGACCCCAATCTAATACTGGCCTCATGCAAAAGAGAATCAAATTTTTTGATGATCCATAGGATTTCCATTGACTGATTTTCATTGCGAATTAGCTCACTAAGCCTTTCTTCCTAGTCTATCTTAATCTGGGAGTTCTGGTGAAGCCAATTCAGTGTCACAACAATGTGCAAACCTCTATTCATAGATGGTGGCTGAGTGAGGAACATTGGCTGGAAATAAAACCCAGGCCTCCTGCATGGAAAGAAAGAATTCAATCATGGAACCACCACTGTCCCACTGATAGAGAACTCACTGCAATACTTGTTATTAGTTTAAAACCTGACTATTAAAGCAACCAAAACATAAATGTAGCAAGAGCTATAGACATATTGAAAAGCAAGTCAAAAATGCACATAGCCACCATCACAATTCACTTCAAAGCCATCTCTCAGGACACAGTAATTGATATTCTTAATAATACTATTAATATGTAGTAATATAATAATATCTAGCAATATAAATGACATGTATTAAACACTTAAGTTTCCCAGACACTGGATGAAGGTTTTTCATATGATTCATTTCATACATATACCAGAACTACAACGCAAGCACCGTGGAGATCCCCATTTCACAGATAAGCAAAGAGGCACAGAGAGGCTCAATGGCTTGTTTTGAGTTACACAGCGAGCATGTGGCAGCACCATGAGTCAGTCTGATGCCAGCATCACAGCTCTTGCACTGCAATACTAACACAGGAAACCAAGACCAGCTGTCCTTTTTGAATCAGGGATTCTAAATATTCTACTCTGGAAAAAAACATGATACTTAATCTTTATTCTTATGAATTATCATTATCAGATGAAAAAATTATATGAAAATTAGTTATAATTCAGCTGTAAATAACAATAATAAAGGCCGGTGAAATCAAAATTATTAAAAAGCACATATTATCTACACCCCTGTAGGTGTTTTATGTGTACATGAATGAAAGAGCCATAAGAACTTTGAACTAACCTGCAACCACTTTCCATTTCTTTATAATTGGTTTAAATTATATTTGTAATCTTTGAGTGTTTTTCTTGTTTGCTTTTGTTGATGTGATTGTGGTTTTGTTTTGGGTTTTGAGCATTAACAGCATCACATCCATATTTGTTAATTACCTGAATCTCTATCCATAGCTTCCACCCTCGTGACAAACTCTCCTGGATTTTTATTTTCTTTAACTGAAGCATTATACAGGGGCTGTGTAAATACTGGTACTTCATCATTTACATCAAGAACAGTAATTGTCAAGGTCTGAGATGAAGAAAGTGCCGGCACTCCATCATCCTGTGCCAGAATAGTGAGAATATACTGTGTTTTGATTTCATGATCCAAAGGGCAAGTTGAAGTTAGTAGACCTGTTTTATATGAGAAAAGAAAGAGTACAGAGTAAATATTGCTTAGAAAGAGAAATCATGCATACTCTACCTAGGTCTTATATATCCAACTTGATAAAAATGCAGAAGCTTTAACTGTAACAAATAAATGTAATAAACATTGTAATAAACAAACTGATAAACCTTTTGAAGACAACTTTACATTATTGTGCTTTCTAAAAGAAAAAAAATATATGTTAGAGAAGTCATTCCAATTTAAATTTTAGTGATAAAAGACAAATCAAGAAGAGTCTGCACACATGGTTATGAGGATTTACTTCATGGGGCTCTTCTAGCCATAATTTTTAAAATCTCCCCAAATAACTGGGTGAGACGATGCACATAGGGTGTACAGTCTCTTTTTCTGGTTGATCTGGGTAAGAAAGCATGGGGGAAGATGCTGATATTGATTGGCATATAAGTGATTGTTAACAAGGTTCACTGTGATTATTAAAAAAAACAAATAAACTTGGAGATCTAATATGGGGATTGGTCAATTTTGCCATATATATAGTGAGCAATCTCAGGAGCAAAAATAGGGGTATAGGACTACCATCAAGAAAGAGAGCCAGGAGCAGAAGGCGTCTTTTGTTCCCCAAGATCCCTGTATGCTGAACCTCCTCAAGCCCGGAGACACAGAGCTGTGACACCAAAGGAGTCCCAAGAGAAGGAAACAAAGCGGTAGGCTTCCTGCCCCACAAAGGGAGTGAAGCTGAGTACCTTTGAAAGGGAGTGTTACTTGTGGAGTGGGGTGTCTCCGGCACTTAATTGGGGGAATTGGGTCTGCTGACCCATGTAGCAGGAGGTGACTGCCTTCAGATAAGGCTATGATGGAGAGTCATGTCTTTAGGCATTCATCAGCAGCTGTACAAAAGCTTTGTTTAATTGCTCCTGCAGGGCAGAGGCAACGGAACCTCATGGCTGAGGAGTGCAGGGCCAGAGAGAGATGTGCTTGCAAGTATGGCTAGGAAGTGGAGCTTATATCCTGAATGTTTCTACTCCCTAATGGTAATCTGCTAATTTCTCTAATAAACACCGTCACCACGATTCTTAACTGTGAGTTCTGTGGGGCCATTAGAAGGAAGTATCAAACCCAGAAGTAGAAAATATGGTGAGAATGACAGTTGGTGTCTGAATTGATTAAAAAACGGTTGGAGGATGGAGGGATGTCTGACTTGCACGTCATAGGAAGGAATTGGCCTTGAACTGTGAAGTGAGAAGTCAGGAACTTCCTCCATGACATTTCTATGAAAGCACTATATACTGAGGACACTGCATCACAATTATTATATATCTATCAACACCTACCTTCATTTTAACATAGCATACTCACTCAGTGGCATAGTGGTGATGAGTGCGCCTGCAGTCTACGAGCGTAGCTGCTCAAAGCCACCAGCCATTCCTCGGGAGAGGGACTGGGCTCTCTGCCCCCAGGAAAAATTATAGTCTCAGCCACCGAAGGACAGCTCTGCCCTGCCCAAAAAGGCTGCCAAGAGTCTGCAAACCCTCAAAGGGAGTGAGTTTAATTCGCTTTGGAGGATACTAATAATTTACAAATAAACACGGGGATGTGAGTATGGCTACATTCTTTAAAGGAATTTGGTTTTAGTTAAAGAATTGTCATCTTTAAACTCACTCTGTTGAGTGTATTTTTTATTAGCCATAAAGAGCAAAGACTTGATGACTTAGACAATTTAAACATCTAACTCATATAGCCCATTTAAATATCTAACTCATATAAACAACATGAGAAAAAGCTTTGCACACACTTAATTGTTACATGATTCCAATAGTCACATATTTTTTTCTTTATTGCTATTTGTGTCTCTAAAATATGCTTAACCTATGTAAGCTTATATTTAGACATAAGGCACTTATTGTTTCAAATTATTCATTACATTCTATTTCATACCCATACGTCATTGACAGTCCCACCATCTATGAGTCTGTAATAGAAAAAAAATCTCTCACAAAATGTGTTCAGAAAATATCATTTGGTTTTTGAAAATATCTCAACTGAAACAGCTACTGCAATTGTTTGAAATTCATGAAACCTACATTACTGAGGCACAGTTCTAATTTTATCTCTTATCTTTAGCAATCAGAAACAGACAGTCCTTAGATATTTTGGAAAATGGTTTGAGTATCACCAAAACAGGCCCTTGATGTATCCTGGTTCCAATAGAAACTGGTGGCTATGCCTGATTAGATGTCAGTTGATCATTAGTTTGAATAAATACTCATCCCAGAATAGAACCATATGTACAAAATTTAATAAATATTTTGATGGAAGTTGTCAGATATCATCATGGTTTTTAAATCCTACACACTCTATCCCATTCCAAGTAAGGCTTTTACTAGAAGTTGGGCCAAATGACATACATCTGAGAGTTTTCCTAAGTCTCACGTGGAGATGATTATTATTTATTGTTTGTTTAAGAGAATAAGATCATAATACATTAAATTTTCAATCTTCCTTGTTAAGCAGGTAAAAGAAAGTTCATTTGCAAGTCCATCAGAACTATGCTTGCATATGTAATCTTTTCTCAAAATTTATCCAATTTCTAGTAAGTGTTATTTGGCAGGACAAGTGAAGTGACAGTGAACAACATTTCTTTAAGGGACCCAAGAGTGACCAAATGCTTCTGCAAAGAATGAATTGTTACCAGCTGATACAAGAAGCAAGGGTCTTAATGCCCCAAATCACCCCAGCCATTTAAAAGGTATATAACTTTTAAAGAAATGTATATAATTTCCAGACACTTCCAAATACATGCTTGTAAAGATTAGACTTAAGTTAAAAAAAGAAAAGATTAGACTTAGGTTTCTGCACTAATGTGTTTGGATAATGCTTTAGCTTAGTCGTGATCCTATAAATTCTGTTACAGAAGCATTGGTGTTTTGAGTCCACTCAGAAACATCTTGGAAGAAAGACTTGGTGATCTAGTTCTGAAAAATTAACCAGGAAAGCTGTGTGGAGCATTTTTACTTTTTTTTTTTTTTTGTATTTTTACTTCTAAGCATGGGACTTCCATGATTCAGAAAAGACTGGGTCTCTGCTCATTTGTTTTTGTTTAACACTGATTCATTTTTGATTGTTCATCATATGAAGACCCACAGTAGGGGCAAAGAAGTTGGATACTATCTATTTACCCCACAAAACATGAGTCTGGAATGACACACTGTCAATATCAACAAATAAGCTATACAATCTATGTGTGTATCATATCTATATGCATTGCAAAATTAAGTACATTTTGTAAAGCATTTCTTTTCTTCAACATTATCATTGTAACAAAGAGAAAAATGAGAAGAATGAATATAAAAAAGTGACTGGAGGCTTTCATTTAAGGCAACATTGTTGGCACAGTACCTGTTGACTCATCTAGAATAAAGGTCTTGTTTTCATTTCCTGAGAGGATTCTGTATGATACTTTTCCATTCCTTCCTTCATCTGCATCTTCAGCAGTTATGTGGTGCACCACAGAACCCACGGTAGCATCCTCTTTGACGTGGGCCAAGGGAAAAGACTTGAACATGGGGCTGTGGTCATTCACATCTAAAATCACAATCTTTGCCATCAATGTCTTCAGTCGTCGATCTGTCACATTCACAGCCTGATCAGATGCGGTTACTTTCAGGATCACAGTAGGAACACTCTCTCTGTCCAGGAGGGATGCAGTAACCAATGTGCCAAATGTGGGATGGATGAGAAATGAGTTTGTTACAGGGTGAAGGGCTTCCATGAAGTATTGTACTCTACTGTTCAGAAAGCTGCCATCACCATCTTTGGCATTGAAGACATAGACCAGTGAACCTACAGAAACATTCTCTTCAATGCTTATCACAATGAACTCATCCCGGAAAGAGGGGGAATGGTCATTCTGGTCTTCTACATCAATACTAAGAAAGACTGTGCTAGTCAGGGCAGGAGTTTTACTATTGTCATTAGTAACCACCCTGAAAAGATAATGAGATGTCATTTCATAATCCAGTTCTTTAGAAAGGAACAAGTCTCCAGTTGAGCTGTCAATTTCAAAATGATCATCCCTGTCATCAGCAATGATACAAAAGCGTAACTTCCCACTATGATATTGTTGAAGGTGGTCAGGCGACTTTATCAAACTCATGATTTTTGCAGGCTTTAAGTTTTCTGGTATAACCAAGTGTCTAATATTCTGAGATATGAGAGCCTTTCCTTTGGATTGTGGTATCACCTGAAGGGGAAAAGGAATAAAAAAAGCTGCAACTATGGAGTGTATCAATACATGTTGTGACATTATTTTGAATGCTAATTAAATCCATTTGTGTGATATATTTATTAATTGATGAGAAAACATATTTTACATAATATAATTCTCAGTATGTCCCTGGAATTGAAAACTACATAACTTGGAGCCTGATGGAATAATGTTTATGGATTGGGTTGCTAGTGACAAGGTTGGCAGTTCAAAACCACCAATTGTTCTATGGGAGAAAGGTCAGGCAGTTGTTGGGGCAGTTCTACTCTGTCTTATAGGATCCCTAAAAGCCAAAATCAACATGATAGCAGTGAGTTTGAAGTCTTTGGGGTTTTCTTTTAAGAAACTATTGGGGGCTGGGCCCCAGTGGCATAGTGGTTGAGTTCAGGACTGCAGCCCACTGGCTTGGTGCTTCAAATCCAGCAGCAGCTCTCCGGGAGCAAGGCTGGGGAACTTCCAAGACCACCAGACGGCAGTAATGCCCCCACCCAAAAGAAAATATTGGAATTAAAATTCTTACTTGGGGTAAAATGTGATAATATGATGAGGTCATACACTGATCCTTCAAGGGAATTACTATTTGTCCAAATTACTCTTAAGAGTAGAGAGCAATATATACATTGACAATGTGTGAAGTGATATATGTGTGACTCTTTAGTCCCATGCATGTGTTTATCTGAAACAAGAGACATGAAGCATAAACATATAGAATATCCTGCTTTCTCAAATATGCTTAATTTATAAAGAATATAATTTGGAATTCTTAGAAATATTTAGTACTAATCATTTACATATCTATATTAGTTGTTATTTATGTCTAAAAGCATATTACTGTCAAATCAGGACAGGCCATCCATAAAGTCAGCAGCAATATGCACCAGTTCACAGGGTCAAATAGCTTCTCTTCCTCTGGTCGGGTTCTGGTCAACTCAATTGGGGCTGTCTCACTTAGCCTCACCAGGGTATCCATTGGTCACCTTCCCTTTAGACCATCGTCCCATCACAAATTCTCAACAAGCCTAGCCCTCTCATGCAAGGTCATGAACTTCAGACCAGTCAACCTGCTCTCATCCTCTATTTCCTGTGAACCAAGTCCACGGATGTCAGTGGCCAAATTCAACCCATCTCTTTATTGCTGCACTTCTCTTGCTTCCACTGACAAGTAGTAAATCTGGGTGGTCACCTAACAAGTGAGTTGGAAGGAGACTTTATAGACTGG
This sequence comes from Nesogale talazaci, assembly GCA_004026705.1. Classification (NCBI taxonomy): domain Eukaryota; kingdom Metazoa; phylum Chordata; class Mammalia; order Afrosoricida; family Tenrecidae; genus Nesogale; species Nesogale talazaci. Next base: position 97,661 of record PVJH01003472.1, read on the forward strand.
TATCAGACATATGGGCTAATATCGGACTTATGACCTTGGACTGGCTTGGGTTGGGATGTTTTCTCAATGTTCCATTCCTCTTGTATATAAACCTTTCATATATATATATATAGCATATAACTGACTGTCTTGTACATGACCAGAAAAATCTTGCTATGCCAAATCATTTTATTGTTGACTGCTTGATTTAATTTCTTCTACCAACAAGACTTCCAAGTTTTTATCTGTGTGTTATAATTAAATAAAACTATAACAATATTGATTTAAGTGTATTTTATAAGTTTTAAATTATGAAATCTGTGATTAATTGCAATTAGTTACAATTACTAATTACAAAGAGTAATTAATTGTATGGTGATTTGTTTGCAGTGGCGTTTCTTCTGGAAACTTACCGGTCCTAGCAATTAGGAACAAATAAAAGAAGAGATAGTTTTTACTCAGCATAGACAAAGCAACATAAATGCCCACATAATGATGAAGCAAATATCTTGTCAAGAACTACATAAAGCAATGCTAAAAATTACTTACATCTATATACTTTCTCTAGTGATAACCAAATGGTAAGCTTGTAGGTACAATGTTTTAATAAAAGAGTATTCATATATTTAATGTGTATTCGGTCCAAGTAGTCATATGAAAATCATACAAAATCTTCAAAATGCCATTTTTTATTTGTGACCACAGAATATTACCTGAATATTAACAATTGCCTGTCCTTGAAGGGGAGGCAACCCCTGGTCACTGGCAATTACAGTCATCCTGTAGGAAGGTTTATACTCATATGAAAGTACTGCAGTTGTTCTTATTTCTCCACTGTTGGCGTCAATCTTAAAGTGATAAAAACTTTCTCCTACGTACAAGTACAGACACAGACACATATGAAAAAGAAGGAAATTAATGTTAATTGCCAATGCAGAAACTAAATAATTAATACAAATATACCTGCAATCACTTGATCTATTTGCCTTCATTTCCATGGGATGTGAAAACAAAGATAGTAGCAAAAATAGACAATAAATGTAATAGATATTTTTAAATACCTTATATTGAACATTTAAAAATATATAAAATAAAGACAAAATGATATATTGAGCTAGCATATGTCCATCACCAAGCTTCAATAATTGTCAATATTATTTTATCTATATTCTCATTTATATATTTCCCTCCTCCATTTTATTTTGAAGTGAAGTCCCCAAAGCAAATCATTTCTTTTGGACATATTTCAATGTGTATCTCTGAAAATATATAAATATAACATTCTATTTTGCAAAATCAATAATGATTTCTTAATATTATTAAATATACAACCTGCTTTCAAATTTCCAGTTGTCTCAAACTTATCTTTAAAGAAAAGGTGTAAATGAAGCACTGAAGGAAGAAATCCAATCTGCACTGACGTCACTTAGTAAAACAGGCTCTAAGAGTTGAATATACCAATGAGACGTTTCAACGAATAAATGCAACTCTGGAAAGACTCGTTCGTTTATACCAAGAAATCTGGAAGACAACCACCTATAAACACCATATATCAACATATCAACACCACCACCACCACCACCCCGAGGGAGATGAACAACAGAAACCATGGGGGGAAGGAGACAGTGGTCAGTGTAAGATAAGAAATTAATAATAATTTATAATTTATCAAAGGGCCATGGGGAAGTGGGGAGGAGAAGAGGGAGGAAAAAAAGAGGAGTTGATGCCAAGGGCTCAAATAGAAAGTAAATGTTTAAAACATAATTATGGCAACATATGTACAAACATGCTTGATACATTTGATGTATGGATTGTAAGAACTGTAAGAGGCCCCAGTAAAATAATATTTTAAGAAAAGAAAAGGGAAGTATGAAAAAAGAGAGATATATTCTTGTCCATTCCAAGGAAAGGCAATTCGATGGAATGCAGGCAATATCCTTAATACCACATGCAAATAAAATTTTTCTAAAGACGATCAAAAATCCATACAGTAATACACCAGCAGGGATTTTCCAGAAACTCAGTTGAGATCCAAAAGAAGACGGGGAAGGAGAGATGATTGAGTACTGACTGTCAGATGAATGTTGGCCAAAAGTAGTAAATGCCAGAAAGATGTTTATTTGTGTTTTATTGACCCTGCAAAGGCACTCGTGGATCATAACAAACTTTGGATGACATTACAAAACGTGGGAATTCTTGAACATGTGGAACTTGTAAGTAGACCCAAAGACACTTGTACAAACAAACAAGGGGTTACAACAGGTTCACAGTTAGAAAAGATGTGTACTAGGGTTGCATCTCTTCATCATATTTATTCAATCACTGAGAAAGTAATCCAATAAACTAAACTATAGGAAGAAGAATTGAATTTCAGAGTTGGAGGTAAACTTATTAACAATATTTAGTAATATGCAAATGACACAACCCTACTTAATGAAAATGAAGAGGACTTGAAGCACTTACTGCTGGAAATTACAGACTAGCCTTCACTATAGATTATCTAGTCACATAAAATTAATGGAAATCTTTATCACTAGGCCAATAAGCAACATCATGATAAATGGAGAAAATATTGAATTTGTTAGGGTTCATTCAATAATCAATGGGCAAAGCAGTCATGAACTCAAATAATATATTGCACTAGGGAAATTTTCTGCCAAAGATCTTGACCCAATACTCTCTCTCTCTCTCTCTCTCTCTCTCTATATATATATATATATATATATATATATATTCATATACCCATACATATATATAAATACATATATATACACATCAGTATTCACTTAAAAGTTAGTACCAGTGGAAGACCATTATGCAACAGGGGCATGATTGATAAAACTCTCTAACATAAATCAGGAAGGAGGTTTTGAAAAGGAGCCAAAGGCCGATTAAAAAAAAATTTACAAAACCAAACATAGATTCAGGAATGGGCTTCGGTCTCACACTAAATTCTAACTCCAATTTAAGAAAAATTAGTTCCTACAGCATTCTTCTGTTTGATACTCACCCTCAGGAAGGGAACACAGAAGATACGGTGCTACAGCACACCTTCAGTGTGGTGAAGAAATTAGATGGTGCCCAGCTATCGAATAAAATAGCATCTGGAGTCTTAAAGGTTTATTTCCAAACAAGTAGACATCTAAATGAGAAGAGGTCAACTAGGTGATGGATGTCACAGATGTATGTAAACAATGGAAAATGAAAAAGAAAGACTGAAAAAAAACGAATGCGGCTGAGCCCCGGTGGCCTAGTGGTTGTGCGCGGGACTGCAGCTCACTGGCTTGGAGGTTCAAATCCAGCAGCAAGGCTGGGCCTCCTACTCCCACCACCAGAGGGCAGTGATGCCCAAAAAAACAAAAAATTAATTAATTAAAATTTTTTTAAAAAATGGATGCCTTTGATTTTGGGCACGTGGGTTTGCAACTAAGTGCTCAAGCATAACAAGTGTGTGGTTGGCACAGGATTTAAGCTGTTCCATTCTGGTGTACACACGGCACAGGATTTAAGCTGTTCCGTTCTGGTGTACACACGGCTCCTATGTGTTGGAACCCACTAGAAGACCCCTAACCACAGCAACCACATCCTCCAGTAGGGTGAGACAATGATCTTTTGTTGTTTGAAACGACCCACTTTGTGGTACTTTGTCATGCCAATCCTAGGAACCTAAGGTTGAGTAAAGAAGTGTGTATGTTCCATAGATCTGCAGTATACAGACTTGGTTTGGACCCTTTGGTCGTTAGCTACCATCCAGTTGATTCTGACCCATAGAGATCTGATGTAGACCAGAGTAATACACAAGTGAGTACCGAGTCACCGTTACAATAGTAGATCTGTGTGAGTCCATTATTGTCTGCCTTGCTGCAGCCACACTCCTTTAGTGGGATGCCCGTCTCCAGGGATTGGTCCCTCTTGATAATGTGTCCAAATTTTAAGGAACACTCTGTCTCTACTTCCTTTAAGACACATCTGTTCATTCTTCTAGCATTTCATGGTGAACTCAAAATTCTACTACTCTCTTTTTAAAACATTTTATTTGTGAGTTAGGTGAGAATTTTTTAGATCAAATAATAGTTTTTGCATTAAACAAGTTAAGCAACTTATTTAATATTCCAATAACTTTTCTAACTTCCCTCCCTTTTTCCTTAGGATATTGCTTTCCCTTTTATCCAAGTTATCCTCATAGACCCAATAGCCTATTGCTTCTTCTTCCCTCTTTGCTTCTACCACCACTGGCCACACTCAAAATATTTATTTTATACAGTTCAACTTATAATTCTCTATTTTGTCGTTTGCATTTGTTGATAAAACAGTGTAGATTTGGCTGACACATCTTCACTATGTAGCTTAACATATTTCTTTGCCCTTTAATTTTCTGTAAATTGGCAGATAAATCTAGAAAACTGATAAATGTCGGGTCTGATTTAATACCATGAGAATTTCAGAAATGTTGCTTTGTGCTTCCTTTCTGAAACATATTTCTGACTGCTTATTTTTGTGATATTAGACCCCACAAATTCTGAATGCCTAGTAATTATTCATGAAATATTGAAAATGTATTTACATTCTATCATTCATTTTTCATCTGGAATATTTATTTAGCTAGACTATTTCAATAAAAGGAAAATATCTCATCCACTTTGTAGTAGCAGTGTAATCATTCATTAGAGGAAAGGAAAGATAAGTGCTTGATGACAACTGTACACAATTTGTAAAACAATTGGTTGACCATTAGTAGTCTCCAATGAGCCAACTACAATCTTGTTAAATTTTTTTAAGAATAATTAATGCATAAATATAAGCAGTTAGATGTGTTTCCATCTATTGCCATTTTTAGGCTTATTGATGCTCAAATAATCTCACCTTTGAATATCAGGATCCTCAAAAGTTGGCCTCTGGGTGTTTTTTTTGCCATATTTCTAGTTATCTTTAATAGTTTTATTATATCTGGTAGAAAAATTGGTGCAGATTCAAAATTACTTGCAGATTTTAAGTTATCAAAGTAGAACTTTTTTTTGCCTGAACTAGATAGCTAATTGATCGATGAAAGAACAAAGATGTGAAGCTCTTAGTTCTTTAAGAACAGTGACTTTTACCTGAAGATACTGAATATATGACTTCTCCATTGTTTCCTGCATCAGGATCTTTTGCAAACACAGTTGTCACTAACATATTTGCTGGCTGACCTTCCAGAACCTGCAATTAAAACAAATGGCTGACAAATTAGTGAGCATTTTAAATAGAAATGTCTACTATCCTTTAAATGACTACAAAACATTTTAAACAATTTTAAAATTCCATGTAATTCAAATGTCTACTGTTCAAAATTTATTTGAACCTGAATCCATCTAAAAATTAAATATTTGTTTCAATTTGAACAAACTATCTGCATCACTTAAACCAACTCTAAAAATAGAAGTTAAAATAGAATAAGATAAACAATCTTAGATTTTCAATGTATTTTTTTTGTTTTGGGGTTTTTTTGGGGGGGCGGGGAGAATCACTTCCCTCTGGTCATTGTGGGAGTCACCCAGCACTGCTCCTGAGAGCTGCCACTGGATTTGAACTGCCAAGCCCTAAGGCCGCAGTACTGCACTCAACCACTTACGCCACCGGGGCTCAGCCCGATTTTCAGTATGTTTTTAAGAATTCTGAGAGCCCTGGTGGTGTGGTTACACATTGGGCTGTGATCTGCAAGGTTAACAGTTCAAAACCAGTAGTCCCTCCTCTGGGGGAGGTGCCAGTGGTTTCTATTCTTGTACAGAGGTACAGTCTCAGAGTATGAGCAGGTATGGTCTCAATGAGTTTGATTTAGTTTTGTGGCATCTTTTTAATCACCAGAGGAAAAACGAAAAGGCTGCTTAGAGGAAAAAGGAAAAACACCTTTACTACAGAAAATATATTTCATCAGTGAGCACAAACTTTCCTGCACTATTGAAATATACATATGGAGTCCATGTTTTGTCCTGCTGCCCAATGAAGTCACAGATACTTTCATGATTTAATTAAAACTATAAAGATATGAGGGTTCAAAAAGTTTGTGGAGAAATGAAATTGAAATATAATGAAATATTCCCATGAACTTTGTGAAGCACCCTCAAACTATGACAATGTTTTGCTTTGCTAAGGTTATTTCTTTAAATCTGGCTTTTGAAGCTTAAGTTAAATGTATTGACTTCCTCAGAACCTCTTAAAATTTTTTCCATGCTTACCTGAACACAGTATGATAGGCAAGTGCTTTGGAACAGTAGCTTCCAAGTTTTCATTTCATTTAGGAAGTGAAGATGCATAGCATTCATTTAAAATTTTGAAAAAGAAGCCTCAAGTATATGACTTTTCTTCAAGTTAACAAAGTTACTGTATGCATTATAAAACAAAAAAACATGGATAGGAAAAAGAATCATGATACAATATGCGGGGATGTCTGTGCTGTGTTCAAAAGGATCCATTTTTACTGTCGCTCGGGGCACAACTCCCCACTCCGGAGCTACAGATTGTTCCAACTTGCACCTCCCTTCCCGCGAAGGAGCCTGCACAAAGAGATGCAGGCACTTTTGGATAAAAACAGTCATTTCTGACATTACTCATAGAGAGGTCCGTTAAGTCTGCATACAAAGGGCAAACCTGTTATGATAAGACGGATGAATGTGTGATCTCAAATACTACATAGAGTTATTTTCTTTTTTAAAATGCCTCTCTTGATCTCAATCTTAAAATAGCCAGAGTTGATAAATTCGCACTTTGTACCACAAGATGGTGCTGCAAACAAATGTACCACTGGGCTGAGGGTAAGAAAGGGGCTGAGAAAGGTCGCTGCCTGGACGGAGACATCCCAAGCGCGTACCTTGATGTACAACTCCTTCCCCGGGAAACACTGCGGGAAGCGGGGCTCGTTGTCGTTGATGTCAGTAACTGAAATATAAACCACCATGGTGGAATTTCGCGGCGGGGAGCCGTGATCCGTCACGAAGACAGTCGCGCGATGGTGTACTTGGTGTTCATGATCCAGTGCCACCCAATTTATAAGTTCACCTGAGGAATGCAGAAGAGAAAAAGGAAATAGACATTATAAACCACATTCCAAATGATTTTCACAAAGAATGTCACATACCAAGCTCAGAGTGAAGACACACCTTCCAAGAGATCACGTGTAGAGGAATAGTTGCTACTTCTGTGGAAAGAATTTTCTAAAGTTGCCACTGAAAATGCCAGCTTAAAATCACCATTCTTTGGGTTTCAAAAGATTTACCACAACTCTTCGATCAAAAAATTGAATACGTAAAACCATATACACCTACTCCTCACTTATAAACAATCTTGTTATGCAATACCTTATCACTATAGGGCAGAGTAAGGAAAACTGGTCAGATGGGGTTACATGTCCGTTTGTCTGGAGAATGGATTTCATTGGTTTTGAAGCTATGAAATACTATAAATTTACATGTAATGATGAAATGTAGCAGTGTCAGTCTTCCTGCATTTTTGAAGTTTGATTGCACCACACTGCTTTTTATATAACGATTGAGTCTTTGGGATCTAACCATTGTGACAAGTGAGGAGTGGGATGTAATAAACACTCAGGGAATTTTTAACAATTGGAAAGATATAAAATTACTGTTTATTCCTCTCCCTGGTGTGACCCAGAATCTTGAAAAGTACATAACACCCTAAAGTCTAGGGTTGGGTCTCCCTACCTGGCCCTCAGAAAGCTAATGACTTCTCCCAGCTGACTTCCTGAGGAGACTGGCAAAAACAAATACAAAAATGAATTTTAAAATATCATGTAACATGTAAATTATTGCACATACTCAAACAACAACAAAGTGACTATCAAGTCTATTCTAATTTATAGGCTTACAAATAATTTTTTCAAAATAAAAACAAAACAATATTTCTGGAAACCAAACATTAGTCTTCTGACAACGATTTGTCTTTACCATATACATTATGACAGCAGTTCTCAATCTGGGGGCTGCCAGTCCTGTTGAGGGTCAAGCGACCCTTTCACAGGGTCGCCTAAGACCATCAGAAAACATAAACATTTCACAATGTACAATTACATATTGTTTTTTGTTTAATCACTGTGTTTTAATTATGTTTAATTATGCTCAATTTGTAACAATGAAAACACACCCTGGGCTGAGCCCTGGTGGCGTAGTGGTTGTGTGCGGGACTGAGGCCCATTGGGATGGAGGTTCAATTCCAGCTCCATGGAGCAAAGGCTGGGCCTCCTACTCTCACCACCTGAGGGCAGTGATGCCCAACAACAACAAAAAAAAGAAAATACATCCTGCATATCAGGTACTTACATTATGATTCATAACAGCAGCAAAATTACAGTGATGAGGTGGCAACAAGAATCATTTTATGGTTGGGAGTCACCCCACCATGAGAAACTGTAATTAAAGGGTCACAGCATTAGGAAGGTTGAGAACCACTGCACTATGAGGTCTCCGGCCATCAGGACATGGAGGGTGCGCGTGCCTGTTGTGCAGTGAAGGGTGCTCTCAGAGGAAGACAAAGAGCACATCAGGAATGATCACCTCTAATCATGTAATGGAAATGGAAGCTCTGTCTCCAGCAAAGGGCAATGGGTGCCATTTGTACCGAGTGCAGCTGGTGGTGTGGGACAGGCGTCGGGCTGTGAGCACAAGTTTGACAGTAAACTCATTATTGGCTTAAGGTCACAGAGCAAAAGGAATGAATGCCTAGTCTCTGAATCTGGAGACTGGACCGGGAGAGATAGGAACCAATGGACAACAGAAAAGTGGGTGAAGGGAAACACTGGTCAGTGAAAAAATAATAATTTATAAAGTATCGAGCATTCATGAAGGAGGAAGGGTGGTGGAGAGAGGGGATAAAAACTGAGGAGCTGATACCAAGGGCTCAAGTAGAAAGAAAATGCTTTGAAAATGATGATGGCAACCAATGTACCAATGTGCCTGACACAATGGATGCATGGATGGATTGTGATAACAGCTGCATGAACTTCTGAATAAAGTGATTTTTTTTTCCAAAAAAGAGTGTGTATGTGTTAGAAAAAACAAACCCAGTGAAACAGAAGACCTAGGAATCTAGCTAGACAGAAGTGAAGGGCCAGCAGGTCCATCGTGCACAGGTAAACAGCATGTGCCCTGCAGGGCAGAAGGGTCCTGGCTTCAGGAGAGTACAGGACCAGAAATTCAGCTGGCACCCATCTGGTGAGAAGCTACATTGGTCTGGAGGAAAAGGAGCCTTTTCTACTTCATCCATTAAGATGCCATAAAGGCCTAAAGTCCATCACAGATGATTTCAAATGCTGTCCTAGCAAAGGACAATGGGTGCCATTTGGACAGAGTGCTGTTGATGGTGTGGGGCAGGCGTCAGGCACACTAGATGCTCTGCAGGAGCTGTCTGCTTCCATAAAGATTCACAGGATTCACATCCTATGTCAGGCTGCTATGAGTTGAAATCCTCCTGATGGCAGCTGGTGTTTGGGTTATGATATAAATGCTGCCTCCTCGGGTTGTACAAGGGAGTGGCCTTCTCTCCCTTCCTACTAGCTTCACGATGAAGGGCAAGTTACTCTGGTTATCTGAACCTGTTTCCTCAATTATGGTGTTTGGATAGTCATGTTTCATTTCTAAGTGGTCATAAAATTCGATAACGACCTTGAAAATTCTTATAAAACATAAAAGATAGTAACCATTTTATATTTCCCTTCTGAACTAAACCTTTAAAAACACTTATAATAAAATGTGTTTCTTCCTCTATTCCCATTACCAAAATAAAAGATATCTTAATCTTAATAGATAGATTGCTATGCTAGCATGGATGAAATTTATATTTGATAAAATGTTTTGACCTTTTAAAAAGTTTGCAAATGAAGAAGCGTGATTGGTTATAAAATGTAGACTTTCCACAAGGATCTGTTCAACTCATTTCTAATAATACAAGAGTTATTCTAATATATATGAGTCAGGATAGAGACTATAATAGCAAGGGCGTAAAACAAGAAAAATACCAATTATCAGGAAAAAATCTGTCCCTTTTTGGTTCATTTTAAAGTCATACAATACCATAATCAAATATATGTATTCACTATAAACTACAGCCTTAGTTATTTGACTTTTGTCAATCCTAACTATAAATAAGTAGGCGGAAGTTACAGTACACTACCTGTATTAGGATTCACCTTGAAGAATTTTCCAGCAGACAAAAGGAAATAGGAGAGCTGTCCATTCTTCCCAGAGTCTCTGTCCACTGCTGTAACTTGGCCTACTGCCCCTTGAGGAATAGGACTCTCCTTGACTTTCAAAAACAACACATCGTGCAAGAAGGCAGGAGGATTGTCATTCTCATCCAGGACATGGACAATTGCTGAAGTGCTCACATTCTGCAGCACCCCACCCTCTGGGGTCCAGGCAAATACTCTAAAGTTATATGTTCGTTTGGACTCATAGTCCAGTTGCTGCCTCAAATAAACCCACCCAGTGTAAACGCTGATGCCAAATGGGGCAGAGTCTAGACAGGGTTCCAGGGAGTATAAGAGCTGTGAAGTTGTGTGCTGTGGGTCATATGTGTAGGCCCGGGTTTGTAATAGTTGAGTCATTGGGGAGAGGGCTTCACTAATTTCTACTTGATAGACCAAATTTTCAAAGGTCAGGGGTGGGCTTGTTTCTTGTTTTTCAACAACTATAGTCAATACCAACTGAGAAGCCAAAGAAGGAACTCCTCGGTCCTTGGCCATGATCCTGACTATGTACTTCTGTGAAGGGTCCCCTTCCAGACTCTCATTAAGGTACACTACACCAAGGCCTGGGTCTATGGTGAAGATGCCTGGGCTCTGACTGGTAATGGAGTATTGGATAAATCCATTTAGGCCACTGTCTTTGTCTTCTGCTCGGGTGAAGTACAATGCTGTGCCAGCTGGAGTGTGCTGAGATATTTTAATCTCATCAGAGTCCGTGAGAAAAGCTGGGTGGTTATCATTGATGTCAAGCACAGTTATGTTGACTTCTGTGCTGCTGCAGACTGGGGAGTTGTTCAACTGTGCCTGGACAGTGAGCACAAGCACGGGCTGTGTTTCGTGATCCAGAGGCTTCTGCGTAGTGATGGAGCCCAGCCATGGGTGAATGGAGAACTTTTCATCCAGATTACCAGAAGTGATTCTATAAAACATTGGTTCTGTGGAATCTGAGGGGGAGAAAGAGAGAGAGAGAGAGAGATAAATAATAGTATGGGTTGCAGAGGGAGTGGGTTACATGTATAGAGAAAAGAATAATGCAGAAAATCAACTATACATGGAAATAATTTGTCAGTGGACTAATAAATCACATCAATCTCCACAACCCAGGAACCAAAAGAACTAGATAGTATGCTGAAAACAATCTCATTAGAAAGTGCTGGTTAAAACGGGAGAAAAATGGGAACAGAACATAAAATAATTAAACCAAAAAAGACTAGGCTTGCTAGTCAGGAATAAATTGGTTAGACCCCCTGAAACCACAGCAGCCCTTGTCACCCTTCAGGTCTGGAAATTGACAAACAACAAGTCATACATTTCACAAAATCCACTCCTTCCTTCTTGTGTCAGGTAAAGGGGAAACATATGCAGAGCGGAATTTGGAAACTTTAAAATATTCTTGAGAAAACTACAGTTGGATTGTGTCTATGTGTCTTTGCTGATCTACTCTCCCATCTTTGTAGAACCCTCTACGAAGGGTGAGAGGAGGCAGCGGGTAGAAATGGAGGGAACCAAGAGGATGACAGGAACTTTGGACAAGAAACTCACGTGTAGGAATTTAACTCGCAGAGGTACTTTCATAACTATGAAAGAACAAGTGACTTGCTCCTGAACAAGCAGAAATTTGGGAACTCTCCACACTAACACACATCGAATAGGACATTTGCCTGTTGTTATTGTTTGGTACCATCAAATCCATTCCAACTCGGAGCAACCCTTGCGACAACAGAAGGAAACCCTGCCTGGCCTTTCGCCCTCCTCACAATTGTGTGTGAGCCCATTGGTGCAGCCACCGTGTCAATGCATCTCTGGTTGCTGTTGTTGTTGATCAAGCATTTATTGAATGTCTGCTATGAGAAGAGTTCAGAGATCATGTCAAACCCTCTTCAAATGCATAGGGAGCTGCATTAGTCTTTAAGCAGTTAAGATGAAAATACATATGGTTCATCCTTCGCTTATGGTGCTTGAGAGAGGACTGCAGCTCCAGCAAGGGACAGAGAATCAAAATGATCCTACTGGTAATCACTATCTTAGCCTCCCCCATAACCAGTCCCCCATATGCCTCCTCCCTGAATTCTGTGCAGACTGCCCAAATCTACCACACTCACGTCTGAACTAGTATCTCCTTAGCACATCTCTTTTTTCCCTCAATGATTTTATTGGGGGCTCTTAAAGCTCTTAAACATTCAACACATCATTTGTATCAAGCACATTTGTACACATGTTGCCATATTCATTTCCAAATATTTTTTACTTGAGCCCTTGGTATAAGGCCCTCTTTCCTTCTCTTTTTTTTAATAAATCATTTTTTGGGGGGGGCTCAGATAACTCCCATCACGATCCATCCATCCATCCACTGTATGCAGGCCTTTTTAAAGGCCTTCTTCTTTTTTGGTGCTCCTCTAGTTAAACAAGCATATTGTACTTCTATAGAGACTGGTTTCTCCTAATCACATGTTCAAAGAATGTGAGACCAAGCCTGGCCATCATTGTTTCCAAGGCGCATTCTCTTTATACTTCTTACAAGACAGATTTGCTTGTTCTTTTGACAGTCATAGTATTTTCAGTATTTTGCAACAACACCATCATTCAGGGGCATCAATTTTCTTCTGTTTTTGTTATTCAACGTCCAACTTTCATTTGCGTATGAGGAAATTGAAAATTCCCTGGCTTGAGGCATGTGCACCTTACTCCTCAAAGTAACACCCTTGCTTTTCAACACTTTTAAAGAACTTTGTGCAGTGGCTTTATCTTACACGATGGTCCTTCATATAATGGACGATTTGATTTCTTGACTGCGGCTTCCATGAGCTTTGAGTGCAGATCCAAGCAAGATGAAATTCTTGACAGCTTTAATCTTTTCTCTGTTTCTGATATTATCTACTGATCCACTTGTGGGGATTTTTTTGTTTGCTTCACACTGAGTTGTAATCCACACTGAAAGCTACAATCCTTGATCTTCACCAGCAAGTGCCTCGAGTCCTCCTTACCCTCAGCAAACAAGGTTGTGCCATCTGCACATCATAGGTTTTTAATCCAGGTACAAATTCTTCTTTGTACAATCCAGCCTGCTTGATAACTTGCTACGTATTCAGGCGGCATAAATAGTAAGATGATACAAGTGTGATGCACCCCTTTCCTGATTTTAATCATGCGGTATTCCCTTATTCTGTTCTCACAACTGCCTCTGCATCCATGTGCAGGTTCTGTATGAAGATAATGGAAAGCTCTGGAATTCTTATGCTTCTGAAGACTATTCACAGTTCATTAGATGCACAGAGTCAAATGCCTTTGCATAGTCAGTGAAACACAAGTATACCTTGTCCTCTGCTGTCAGCCAAGATCCATCTAACATCAGCAATGCTATCCCTTGTCCCATGTCTTCTTCTGAATTTGAGATTGACTATCTAGCAGCAGCCTGCTAATGTGCAACCGAACCCATCGTTGATCTTCAGCAAAATTTTACTGGAATTTGATTATCAATGACCGTTCTATAATTTGTGCATTCTGTTGGGTCACCTTTCTTTGGAATGGGCACAAATATGCATCTCTTCTACTCAGCTGACCAAATAGTGGTCCTCGAAATTTCTTGGCAAAGGTAAGTGAGCACTTCCACTGCTTCATCAGTTGTTGAAATATTTCAATTGGTTCCACCAGTTCCTGGAGCTTGGCGTCTAGCTAATGCTTTCAGGGCAGTGTGGACTTCTTCACTCAGTGCCATTGGTTCTGGCTCAAGTGCTACAAACTGCAATGCTTGAATACTCACTGACTAAATCCTTTGGGTACAGTGACTGGACTTCTTTCCATCTTCTATTGATAGCTCCTGCATCATTCAAGTTTTTTTCACATGGGATCTTTTAATATTGCAATTTAGTGCTTGAAATTTTTCTTTAGGTCTTTCAGTATATGACATGCTGGGCATGTTCTTCCTTTCAAATTAATTACAAATGGAAATATGTCAATAGTTGATAATGCTGTATATCCTAGTTAAAATTCTTTGAAACTAATTTTTATGAAAGAGAATAGTGTTGAGCTTACATTAAATGAGAAAAGTAAGAGTCATAGAAAAAATATCACATTTTTGCAAAGAAATGTTTAACTTGATCTGAAGAAGTGAATTATAGGTGATTTAAACTACATTTCTATCTGTGTGCTCTTTAAACTTTTATTTTAAAAGTTCTTATTGCCCTGGTGGCATAGTGGATTATGTGTCGAACTACTAACCACAGTTAGCAGTTTAAAACTATCTGCTACTCTGCAGGAGAAAGTTTATGTACCCTATTCTCTCACCTCAAGATTTACAGTCTCAAAAACCCACAGGGGCAGTTCTCCTCCATCCTATATCATCGCTATGAGTTGGAATTGCTGATATTAAGCTTTGCATTTGGACCTTATGATCAGAAAAAATATGCATATATATATATACATATATAAAATAAAAGAACTGCTAAATGGAGAAAGCCACCAGCTTTTTGATTTCCTGTCATTCTTCTTGCATTGGATAAAGTGGAGGAAAAGCAAGTCATGATGTAAGTCACATAACCCTAAAAATAATATAAGAAATGCTCCAATTATGAGCCTAAAAGCAGTATAAAAGTACTTACTCAAGGGTTCTCTAGCTTTCACTGTTCCGATGGGACTGCCTTCAAGCACATCTTCATAAACTGAAAAGGTGTACTCGGGCCTTTCAAATTCAGCAGCCAACAGAGTCGTCGGAAGAATGTATACAGTGACATCAGCATTGATGACAGATGTGAGACCGCCACCATCTCGAGCAGAAACCATCAAGGAAAGTGTAGTAGATTCCAAGTTACTAAGGGTTGATGCTAAATAAATAATTCCTGAAGAGGAGAAAGAAAAACTTAGAGTTTAAAGGTTACATATCTTAGAAGGACATCATTCTTTATTTATAAAGAAGTCACGAAATTAAACCCCTTCTTGGGCTTAAAGATGGGGCTCTCTGATTCCATAAGGGTCTTTAGTCTCTGAAACCCTATTAACATAATGGCACTCACGGATCTTCGGTGTGTATGCTCCCTGTCCCTGTACCTGTCTGTGGAACCTTGGTCACAGAGCAGGTTACATTTGGGACTGCTCGTTACCAAGTCAGCAGCTTGACTCCACCATGTGGGAACAGGGTGAGCTTACTGGTGACATAAAGATTTATTGACAGGAAAAATCCCGAGGAAGGGCTACAAAGTTTCTATGGGTGAAATCAACTTATGGCAGTGACTTTGGAAGTTCAGTCCCACCAATGGTTTTAGAAATCCTGTGAACAGTCTGACTCTACCATATAAGGTGGGTAAGAAGCTCTGATGTCATAAGTTGGGCTGCAAAGCACA
Organism: Nesogale talazaci; assembly: GCA_004026705.1. Lineage (NCBI taxonomy): Eukaryota > Metazoa > Chordata > Mammalia > Afrosoricida > Tenrecidae > Nesogale > Nesogale talazaci. The sequence continues at coordinate 113,207 of PVJH01003472.1, forward strand.
GTCATTGGTTTAAACTCCTAATCTGCTCCTCAGAAGAAAAAAGAACTTTCTACATCCTTAAAGATTTTACAGCCTTGGAAAACTCTACAGTGGCAATTTTACTCTGTCTTCTAGGCACACTATGAGTTAGAACTGACTGGATGGTAGTGAATACTGTTTGAAGTAGACTTGGCAGTTCATAACCACAAAAACACTACCATATCACCATCCCAGGAAAATTGACTAACAAGCCACATTGCATAGTACAACATGGTGAAGATAGTCTGCCCAGTCAGTTACAGGATGAAACTAAAATAGTATCTCTGAGGTAGTTGATATCTGCTTTTAACTAAATTGTAGAACAGCTCTTTCTCATAAAGGACTCTGTCATAGTCAGTTAGGCCTATGTACCTAGTATATGTGGAGTTGGGGGTGTCCAGGGTCATGTGAGGCAGAGGTCCACACACTGATAAAATGCATTATTTAGTAGTATAACTCATTGCACAAATGATGAAGTTGGCACCTCTTATTATCTAGGTTCACAAGAAAGAAGCACACCAACATGTGATCCAAAGACTGTAAATAATAAAATCCAAGGCTGGAGGTGGGAATTTTATTTGAGCTTAAATTCTAAGTATCAGAAAATTTTTCAGGTTATGGATTATAGTAGCTATAATGTCAATAACACCATTGAAACAAAACAAATACACTGGTACTTCAAACCACCCAAAAGATGACTCAGAAGACAGACTATTGCTCTTCTGAAAGGTATTGAAAACCTAATGGAGCATGGTTCTATTCAGATATCCATGGGGTTGCCAAGAGTCAGAATTGATCTGATGCCAAGGAACAACAACTCTTTACTATGCTAGCTTGAAAGCATAAAAAAGATACAACACAGATACAGCAGATGCTTCTGTTCCAAATTTAATAAAATGTTTTCTTTTTCCATCATATATCTTTAAGGATGAAAATCAAATATCCTGTCTGACCTAGTATAAGCACAATATGTCCATCTTCTTTAGTAGCTTCCTATCTCAACATGATTTCAATTCATTTCACTGTCATGATTCCTTTCTCCTGAAAATACTCCTGACGATCCTCTCAGGTCTGGCACCCAGTGCGAACATGGAGTTTCAGATGTAATCTGATGATGATGCAGCAGAATATAACACTCTTTATTAGGGTGCAATAAAACAACAATGTAGCAATATGTAAATGTGGCCTCCATACAATTGATGTATGCATGGACTGTGATGGAAGTTGTATTAGCCCCCAATAAAATGATTCATTTAAAAAAAGAAAAGAAAAGGGGAAAAAAAACCAACAATGTGAAGTAACCAACACATCATCAGGAAGTACTTTGAGAGCTCCTCCCATGTAGGTAATGAAGATCAAGGGTTTCAGCCTTTCACAGGGATTGACACTCAATGTAGAGAAAACAAGAATCCTCACGATTGAACCAATAGGCAACATCATGGTAAATGGAGAAAAGATTGACATTGTCAAGTATTTTATCTTGTTAGATTCCACAATCAATTCTCATGGAAGCAGCAGACAAGAAATCAAACCATATTTCATTGGGTAAACTACTGCACAAGACCTCCGTAAAGTGGTAAAAATCAAGGCTGCACTTTGAGAACTAAGGTGTGCTTTACCTGAAGTACGGTATCTGTCTTCTTCCAGATTAGTCTATTACCTGTGAACATAAATTCATTGTCCTCATTATTTGTCCTCATTGTCCTCATATATTCTTTTCCCTGAACCACGTTCTTTATCTTGCATTGATGATACCGACTTTAGAGGGTCTTGGTTGTGTACTGGGCTGTGTACTGAGCAGCTTATCACACGTCCCAGGTGCAAATCCACCCATTTCTTTGAGGATGATGAAGCTGAAGCTGACAACTGTAAAACTTTAGTCCTCTGAACACACAGAAGCAGTTAGCTCTTCCCTGTCCTATGGGGCCACTCTCAATCAGAATTGCCTTGGTGACAGCAGGTTTGGTGTTCAGTTTGGTGTATTCAAACTTTAAGGTGCAAAAGTCATAGAGTGGTTGTATTGTGGCTGTATTGTTTTGCTGTCATCTATCTATATTGCTCAGGTACACATTTTTATAGAGTTAACCTAATTACAATTAAAAGAATCACAGAAATATTTCATTTTACATCCCTGATGATTTTAATAAAGAAAAACTAATGCCTGTCCCAACAACAGATCACAGAGATCAGTGGTCTGCACCTAGCAGCTGCTTCACAGGAATAGGTATACTACCTTTGTTAGAGCTCGTTAGGAAGCTTGCGTACTGCAGTAAGAAAAAAATTAGATTGTATATCAAATTATGTGCCTTCTAAAATCCCTGTACAAGATACTTCTCTAAAAATAGAACTATTATTATGCAAAAAGCCTCAAAGATGAACTTTCAGAACTAGCAAGTGAAGGCAATTGGGAGGGTTGCACTCAATTAATTGAGTCCCTGAAGTGGAATTAAAGATGCTTCATAGAAACTACATAAACGTGCTTTGAACATGTTTCCATTCTAGCTATAGACAGAAGTAATGTCTCAAATACTCAAACTACTAATAAAATGAGTTATGAAAACATATGTTAAATTATAATACCTAACAAAATAAATAGCTATACTATCATACTTTTAAACATTATCTCTGTTGAAACTCATCTTGCATTTATTGGTTACAACAAATGCATGCACCAGCATTTTAAATGGAAACAGTTTAATAAAAAGCTTAAAGTGCCAATGATTTGAGACTGGGAAACAAGAATCAACACGTAACTCACTTTTATATTTTCACTATTTTATCCTCCATCCATGTAAGAAACTGTGGTTCTTCTTAGTTTAGCACAATTTATCTGATGAATACTTATCCTACTTGTCATAAGTAATACTTATCCTACTTGTCATAGTAATCCCAAGCCCACTGTCATCAAATTGATTCCTATCATCGTGACCCTACATAGGGCTATAAATCTGAACAAGGGCAGATAACCGCATCTTTTGCCAACGAGTGACTGGTAGGTTTGAACCACCAGCTGTGGTTAGCAGCAGTCCACTGCTTACCTATCATGATCACTAAGGATCTTTCATTTGTGATGTCATAGGATCTCATTTAATTTGGAAGAAAAGGTGAGAGAAGAAAAAGACTTTGTGCCATCTATTCAATTTCACAATATATCTTTGTTAAGAACTCATAAAAACCAATCCATAACTAAATATAAAAACAACAAATTCTATAAATTAAGAAATATTAGTTATAGGGGAGCAATGCATTTTAAAGTTACATACAAACAGTGATTCTCAAAAAAAACAAAGTCATAGCTATGGAATCAAGTGATTTTGCCTCAAAGTGATGCTTTACAATTGAGTAGAACTAACTGTGGGTAGCCAAGACTGTAATGCTTGATGTTGCCTGTCCAACATATAACCCACTTCTCCATCTGCCCCCCCTCCCCCACCGACTATAATTCTTTATGGAAGTACACAGACTCACTTTCTCCCTCCCATAGGATGATAGTTTCAAGTTGCCGACCTTGGGGTTAGCAGAACAACCTCTAACCCACTCTGCCCCTCTTGAAATGGGGAGACACTATACAAGTAATGTAAACCTTATCCCAACACAAAATGACCCCATCAGACAGAACAGAACTGTCCCCGAGAGGTCCCGAGACTGCAGATCCTTACAGAAGCAAAAGGTCACATCTTTCTCCCACGGACTCAAGCTGCTGACCTTTCAATTAGCAGCTAGGGCTTACATGGTAACTATGATTAAAGAGACTTCTCTTTGAACGTGTAGCTATTCCTAGAAACGACTTCATGTGCTTTGTGGTGGGGGGAGGTAGTGTTAGGAATTGCACTTTACAAAATGGAGCATCTTGTTAGGAATAAAGGCTGCCTTCTTCAGCCTTTGAAAACAAATGATGTCATATGAGGGAGGGTCTGACAAGACAAGGTAAATAACTACAAGCAATATCCATTTACAACAGGATTTGAAAATAAAATGTCAGCTATCCTATTCACTAATTTCTTACCATAGTTATTGGAATTAGAGGCCATCACTTCCAGATATTTCTCTATTTTTCACCTTTCTTGTTCTCCTTGCCATCCATTTCCTACTATTCCCCCATCATCTCCCCTGCTGTACACCCCAGTAAACCTTATTCTATTTACTGTCTCTATACATGTATCCATCCTGGTTTACACACACCAAAAAACAGAGTCAAGAAAGCTACCAACAAAGACAAAATACAACAGACTTTGAATACCAATATGAAAAAAAACAGAAAATATTAAAAACCAGATCAAGCTGAAAGTGTATCAAAAGGGGGATTAGATATCAAGTTTCAACCAAATCAGTTATCATTTTAATCTATTGTCTATAATATTCTCTGTCTTATCATCAGGTTATCTCTGCCCCTAAATTATGGTTAGAGGGAAATCACCAATAGCTTATTCCTGTGAATATCCCAAAAATGTAATTTGGGCTTCCACTGTCATCCATACCCTTATGCACACCAGAATTTCACAATTTAACCTTTGATACTATTCCCTCTTTCTGATTTGTACATAATTTACAATCCAAGAATAACAGATTTAGGCATGCTTCTTACATGTTGTCTTAGCTGATGTCTCTTCTTAAAGGTTTGAGACCCCAGACACTATGTTTTCTGATATCCAGGCACCATCTAGTAATGTCCTCACCACACTTTGCTATGACACCTATATATATACCATATTTCCTTCATGAGGGAGATTATTGAGCAGGGGCAAGTCTCAAGAAGTAATTATTGTTAGATTGGAACTAGGATTAAGTGTGACCCCAAAATTCATTCCTGAATCTATGTTTTCTATCTGTGTCTGGTTCCCCTTAGAGACATCCTAGTTATTTTATGGTAGATAATTCTATTAGTCATGTCCCTGGAGCATGAGGACCTTCTGGTTATCATGTTACTGATTGAACCCTGGTAATAATTTTGAAACACTATTGAGAAAAGGAGATTGAACAATTGTGGACAAACTATAAATCACAGTACATGGATTATTAACTTGTACAAAATAAATCCTTACATGACTGGATACTTTTTACATGCTTTGCTACAGGAGTTGTTGATGAGGCAAAACTTACAATAGCATTCCCTGACTATGTCAGAACCACTGCCCTGTAGGGTCCTCAAAAGTGTTGCTAGTATTTTTCCCTCCTCCTCTAGAAAGTTGGTTCCCCCCCCACCTTTTCTACCATCAAGCATGCACTTGTCTTGTCCAAGATGTGTATTCTCACTTTCCCCCATCCCATCAGCATCTTTCTTCACTTTGGTAGGAATGGCAACCATTAAGCAGTCATCCTTCCCTTCCTCTTCCTCAGAAATCTGATTCCAGCTGATGCTCTGCCAAAGTGACCTTCAATATAGACACATAGAGAGGATGGTGTGTGGTTCATGGGCACTGGTCAGGCTCTCTACCAAGTTGTTTGGCCAGCTAGGCCAACTAACTCAATAGCCTGAAATCAGAGTCACTGCCACCCTGGTGTTCATCCATTCAGCAGTGGACTAATACAGTATTGACTGAGCTCATTCAGCATCATGGTTTCCAGATCCCTTCATGTCACAAGATGTTTCATAGTTTTCTTCCTTTTTTAGGGTTGAGTGGTATTCTATTGTGTGTATACCATTTTTTTAGCCATTCTTCTATTGATGGGAATTTGACCTGCTTTCAACTTCTTGTTATTATGAACTGTACTGTAATGAACATAGGAGAGCATATGTCTGCTCATAACCTGTCTCTTATTTCTTTGGAGTATAATTAAACCCAGCAATGGCATTGCTGAACTATATGGAATTTCTATTGATAGTTGTTTTAGAAATTCCCATAACATTTTCCACAGTGGCTGTATGTAATTACAAGCTCACCAGCAATGTTTAAGAGCTACAATCTCTGCACACCCTCTTCAGCATTTGTTTTTCTCTGCTTGCTAAAAATTGGGCTGTGGTTCTGGATGTTAGGTGGCATCACATCATTGTTTTGATATTGCATTTCCTAGATGGCTAGTAAATGAAAGTATTTCCTCATGTGCGTGTCCTTCGTGTATTATCTCTTAAGGCCCACCTTTTATGAGGACTATTTGGTTTTTTTATGTTGTTGTTATTGTGATACAGTATTCTATAGATTTTAGCAAACAGTTCTCTGTATATTATGTCATTGCTAAATATCTTTTCTCAATGTGTGGGCTCTCATTCTATTCTTTTGATTAAATCTTTTGATGTACCTTTAATATATTTCAGGTATCTATTCTGTCTTCTGCTGTGTGTGCTTCTGGTAGTTCATGCATGCCCTACTCTGGGGCCATTAGACTTGTCCCAACTTTCTTACTGATGATCCTGCTAGCTTTGGGTCTTGCATTTAGGTCTCTGAATCACCTTGAGTTCATTTTTGTTCTTGGGGTGAGGTATGGTTCTGTTTCATTCTTCTGCAAAAGGATATCCAGTTTTCCCAGCTTCATTTGTTGAAAAAGGCATTCCCTTTCCATTTTGGTTGAGAATCCTATTGCAGAAAATTTTCTTGTCAAAATCAGTTGTCTATAGGATGCTTTTATTTCGGGGGTTTTTGGTTCTGTTCCATTGGCCTATGTATTAATCATGTACCAATAATGGACTGCTTTGACAACTGTGGTCAGATAGGACAAGACCATATAATTTGTTCATGTTTTTGAGTAGTTCTTTGCTTTTCCTGGGTTTCATCTCTCTCCATATCAAGTTATTAATTAATTTTTCCCTTTCTTTAAAGAATGATGTTAGAATTTTCTATGGGATTACATTGAATTTGTCAGTTTGGGAACTTGGATTTGCATTGCTTTGGGTTTTATTAATATTCTCACGATATTGAGTCTTCCTACTCTTGAATACAGGGTAATCTTCCATTTGCATAGATGTCTTGGTTACTTGTATCAGTGCTGTGTAGTTTTCTCTGTACAGGTTGTTGTTACCTTGGTTAGATTCATTCCTAGATATTTCAATGTTATGTGGATATGGTGAGTGATGTTGTTGGTTTTTTTGGTATCTTTTTCAAATCTCTCATCACTAGTATGTATAGTGTATAGTGCAATTGGTTTCTGCTTGTTAATGTTGTTTCTGTTACTTTACTAAATTCCTCAATTCTTCCCAAAAATCCTATTGTGGAGACCTTAAGTTTCTTTCTGTATAAAATCAGATGCTTTGCAAATAGCTAGCAAGAACGCTACTATTCCTTGCCCAACTGTACTCTCCAGAACAATGTTGAATAAGAATGGAAATGAGAGGCATTCTTGTCTAATTCAATGAGAATGCTTTCAGCTTTCTCCATTTTTTTTCATATATGACCTTTTGCGTGTTGAGGAATTTCCTTTCTATTCCTATCTTATTGAGTACTTCTATTAGAAATGTGTATTGGATATTGTTAAATTCTTTTTCTGCATCAATTGATATAATCATATAGTTCTTATCTTTTATTTTGTTTATGTGGTAGATTATATCAATTGATTTTTCAATGTTGAACCATTCTTGCATCACTGGTATGAATCTCACTTGGTCATTATGTATTGCTGCTGCTGTTGTTCTTAGGTTGTTGGATTATATTGTCTATGATTTTGTTGAGAATTTTTGCATCTATGATTATGAGGGATATTGTTCTATAGCTTCCTATCTTTGTGGAATCTTTGCCTGGTTTTGGTATCAGGGTTATGCTGACTTAATTGAATGGTATCAGGGTTATGCTGGCTTAATTGAATGAGGTTGGAAGTTTACTATCCCTTTCTACATTCTGGAATAGTTTGTGTAAAATTGTGACAGGTCTTCTCCGAATTCCTGGTAGAATTCTCCAGTGAAGTCGTTTGGTTCTAGACTTGTTTTGTTTGGGAGTTTCTTGATAACTTTCTCTATTTCTTCTTTTGCTATGGGTCTGTCTGTTCAGGGTTCTTTAATGTCTACCTGCTTTACTTTGGGTGGAGTGAATTTCTAGATATTTGTCCATATAATCCAGATCATCAAGTTTAAGTGAATACAGTCTTCCCTAATACTGTGCTATTATTCTTTTTATTTAATTTGAATATGTTGTGGTGTCACCAATTTCATCTCTAATTCCAGATATTTTCATCTGTTCTTTCTTTTCCTTTCTTAAATTTGTTAGTTTATGAATTTTAATAAACCTTTCAAAGAACCCTTTTTCAAGAACCTTTTTGATCTTTTCAAAGAACCAACTTCTTGTTTTGTTGAATTTTCCCATTGTTTTTCTGTTTTCCAGATCATTTATTTCTGTTCTAATTTTTAAAAAATCATTTTTTAGGAGCTCTTATAGAGATCATAACATTCCATAGTTAAGTTATATCAAGCATTATTGTACACTTGATACCACAATCAGGCTCAAAACATTTTCTTCTTCTTGAACTTCTTGATATCAGCTTCCTTTGTCTTCTCCTTTTCCCAAAATATCCCGAGAAACCCTTATTTTTATTTTTTTCTATAATAGTTTGTTGGAGTTTTTTTGCCATATCTTAAACAACCCAATATCCATTTGCATACCATTCAATTGCTTGATCCCATCAAATTGGGTTATACAGTCATCAATGCTATCATCTCCCCATTCCCCTCTCCTCCTCCTCATCTCTCTTTCCATACCCTGAGGGAACCATTATTCCTGTTACTGTTTCTGAAGAGTTACCTATCTTGATGCCCATGTATGAAATGATCTTAAATATAGAAATGAATATATGCAACTATAACATGATTAATGAAGTAAGACAAATAAAAATCATAATAGTAAGAGGAAGAAACACTAAGATAGTTATGTAGTTTATAAGTGTCATACCACACCTGGGGTCACTTGGATTTATCATCCCTTCAATGTGCCCCTTCTGGAAGGGACTGTCCAATTATCTCCAGGTGGGTTTGTGTCTTCAGTACATTTATGTCCCTTCACATGGATTTGCTTGCTTGTGTTTAAACTTCTGATATCTCTTCCTGTCCACACCTCGTGATCACACGGGCTGGTGTTCTTCTTCTTTGTGGCCTTTGTTGCTTCCCTGCTAGCTGGCTTCTTGTTTAACTACAAACCTTTAAGACCCCACATGCTATCTTTTAATAGCCAGCACCACAAGCTTTCTTGTCTTCAGCAATCCTGGCAGGCAGGTGAGTATCATACAATGCTGCAATATTTGAACAAACTTGAGCTTGTACTGAAGTACAAGTTAAAAAGAGATCCAAAGTCAAACTGCTTCCTTATTGCATTTGTATATACATATACATGCATAAGCAAATAGAAATATTTATATATTTTTCTCTTTTCTCATTTCTTTTTTATTTCCTCTTACCCCACTATTATGTTTACCCATTTTTCACCTCTCAGTAATTTCTCTCATATACAATTTGATTGATTGAATGTCACCAGACTATTGTCCATCTTCTAACTGTTGGAGGAGTTGCGCTAAAGTGTTGAAATTTTTTTTCTTTTTTTAATATGTGCATTGATTGCTATAAACTGACCTCTCATAACTGATTTTGCTCTGTCTCATAGATTTTGTTATGTTGTATTATTCTTTTTTGTTTCTAGAAACCTCCTAATTTCATCTCTTATGTGGGCTATGCAATTATTCCTGTAACTATACTTTCTGTTTTCCTGGATAGACCCTGACTAGTACAGATTTTGTGGACTCTGACTGACCTAGCTTGAGTTACTAGTTCTATGCGACTTTACAGGCCACTTTAGCTTGAAGGGATACGATACTTTCATAAGGCTTGGTCTTGTTGACATGACTGAAAATAGTCATGGGGTCAACGCCAGCCAAATCACATGACCTGATAATGAAATGTGAGTGGTTACACAAGGACATATGTGAATGAGTGCTGGAGAGGCAAAAACTCACTATTTACTGAGTAACCATATACAAATTGATTATCCTTATTATTCTTTATCTTAGATCCTCTATTTCCACTCTTTCATAAAATCTACCACCATCTCCAACTGCTCTAAATGCTTTCAGTTTGTTCATCTTTACAATTTAAAGGAAGGTCAGTGTCTTTCTTATTCATCATGGCCAACAAGACTCCCACCAAATCCAGGGATCATGGAAAGTGTGAGAGCTTGTGCATGCACATGTACACACATCATGGCTTGAGATTAGTCAAGAAAATTACATTAAAAAGAGCAATATGGGGCTGAGCCCTGGTGGAGTAGCGGTTATGCGAGGGACTGCGGCCCACTGGGTTGGAGGTTCAAATCCAGCAGCAAGACTGGGCCTCCTACTCCCACCACCAGAGGGCAGTAATGCCAAAAAAAGAGCAATATGGTGGAGTTACCAACTATTAAAAATCACTTTTCCATTAAAATTTCGTGATACAAATGCAAGGACAGACAATACACTAGAACAGATTATCGCTGAACAGTTGCTACCTCTTAGGTGGCACTTATAAAATATGTGATGCTAACTCAAGAATACTCTGGCTTCTGATTTGTTGTCCTTAGAAGGGAAAACAAAACAAAACTCCATAGCAGCTTCATCTTATATGATGAAGCATACAAGCAAATTTTAAAAGTTTTCTTAAGGATAATGTCAAGACTTAAATGAACTCATATATATAACCCATTATGTGTACTACTGAAAAGGTGTCTATGGCAGTCACCCAATCTGGTATCAATTTGTGGATTAAGAGTGTAGGTGACAGGCTAGACTTAGCCTGTCAATCTGGAGATAGCCAATGATGTGTCTCTGTGTGGGCTGGCCTTCTCCTCTGAGAATTCTGGGAAATCTGGTACTTCCTTCTTGGAAGCATGAGACACTCTCTCACTCCCTTGGAGACACTCGACTGACAAGGCTGACTTTCTGCAAGACATCCCTGAGGAGAAGCTACATAAAACTCTCCTAGTGTCCTGATGCAGAAAAGCCACATGGATGTAAACAGACTTCTGAAGCCAGAGGAGCCACTTGGAGAACCCTGTCAGTGCTGAGATGTTTACACACCACTGGATCCAAAGGCATTCTCCCCATCTAGCTTGTGGTCATCTTGCATTCGGCATCATTGCATGTGTTTCATTGGTCTGAAGAAAACTTTAGAGACTGATATGGGGTATATTGGCTAATATGGGACTTATGACCTTGGTCTGGATGGATTGGATGTTTTCTTAATGTACAGTTGCTCTTGTATATAGAACTGTCTTTCTTCTTTTTTAAAAAAAACCCTTGTACACAAGTGTTTATGAATTTGTTTCTTTAGTCTACTCAGATTAACACAGTGCCTATAATACATTCATATTTAGAGAAGATCTTTATTGACATGCCTCTACATAGGACCACACTGGCTTGTCTCTAATCAATAATTTAAAAGCTACAGAAAAATAATATAAAGCCTAGATCAGATGGTGATGGGTGAATAAGTATTAGAATGTTAACTACACAATGAGCAGTGCAAATCCACCAGTGACTCTGTGGGAGAAAGATGAAGTTCTTTATTCCCATAAAGATTTACAGCCTCACAAATTCTGTATGGGGTCACCAGGAGTCAGAATCAACCCTATGGCAGTGGGTTTGCATATCTATCAGAAATTTTCTTCACATTTAACCCTGACATTTACATTTTACACATTCTCTTTTCCCTCTTGACTTAGGCCATTTACTATGATAAAGTTCAACAACACTGGATCATAAAACCAGACATTCAAACTAACTTGATTTTCAAGCAGATGGAAAAGTCTGTGTTTGTATCCAACTTTTGTGAACCTTGTTAGGATAGTATGGTATAGATGTTATTATAGCCTTTAAATGGCCCATTTAATCAACATGAGCTAGTTGAAGCCGATCACTCTTGTTTCGGGTACAGAGTACCAGCACCCCTTCACCATGCTTCACAAACAATTGAGGGAAATTGGACTTGTTTTGCCCTTGCCTTCAAATGTCATTGATGTTAGATTTCTGATTCTGTATGCTAATTTTATGTTCTCAGTGGTAGACTTATTTTGGAATGATTTTGATTAAATCTCTGCAGAGTCGGACTTCTTACAGAAACCTAGCATGGCAGATATTTTCCATATGGGTAGGTGCTTCTTAAAAGTGAGGCAGGAAGTCTATTCTGTAGAGTTTATAGAATAATAAAAAGCATGAAATCAGATCTTTGAATTCAGATATAACCAAGTTCTAATCTTGGATTTATCAATTACTAGAATGAGCTGAAGCAATTTCTTACACCCTATGAACCTCAGATCATCTTCGGAACATGACTAATGACACGCAATGTGAAAAACTACTGTGAAGCCAAAAAAAAAGCAGTATATATAAATAAGCCAAAACATGGTAGCATAATGTCTCTCCTACACTGTTGTTTGGTGTCATCAAGTTGGTCATTGACTCATCATGACCCACATGGTTCAGAGTAGAACTGGGATCCATGGAGTTTTCATCAAAATTACTCAGAAAACAATCAATTATTCAAAAGGTCACCAGACCTTTTATTCAAATTCTATACCTTTGCTTGATGATTATTATCAAGAAAACAACGTTGTTTTAAAATCTGATTAAATTGCTTAAGGGATAAACTGGAAACTTAATTTTATTTTGTAATTTACTTTAGAAGAGTAAGAATTGGAGGATGCATCACTAATTCTAGAAATGATCTGTGAAAAACTTCCCTCCTAACAGTCGCAGCCTTATTTCAGAATCTGGAACCTAGCCACCCAAGACTTTCACAGTCAAGAGGAGCCAGCCTGGTTGCCCCATCTAGCGATGTGAACTCTGCGCATCTGTTTCTTCAACTGAAGCACAAGGAAGCTAATGGGAACGGCCTCACTGGGTTCTTGTGGGACTCATCTGAAGCAAGGAACAGATGGCAAGTGTTCCATTAACTTTTTAAAATAATTTTTCTCCTGCCAATAACATTTTACCTTGAATGTAAAGTGCTTTAACTATCTAACAAGCAAGATTTTATCACACTCAACAACTTGATTTATCAACATCTAGCCACAGAAACATTTAAAAAGTCATTATAAAATATTTCTCCAGAAAAACATAACCAATATAATTCAATAGGACTGATGAAGTTCTCTGGCATTCTTTTCTTATTGCCATTCATTGTATTTTATAATTGAGGATAAGAGTGTGCATCTACATTTCACAAGCTCTCTACTTCTTGAAGGTTGTTTTGAATCACATGTTGTTGTTGTTGTTGTTGTTGTTTTGTTATTAGGTGTCATCAAGTCAGTTCCCATTTAGTGGGACTGCATGCACAGCATGGGAAACATCGCCCAGCCCAACTCATCGTGAACCTACACAACACAGAAGTGCCCATTTGGGGTTTCTGAAATTGCAATTCTTTAAGGGAGCAAAACATCTCATTTTTCTCCCTTCGAGCAGCTGGTGGGCTAGAGCTGATTAGAGCCTTATATTAGCAACTCAATGCACAACCCTCACCAGCAGGTGTTTAAATACACACGTCACCCACTGCCACCATGTCCACTCGGACTCAGAGTGGCCCTCCAGAGGGTTTGTGCATTTTTACGGAACATCTCAGCTTTCTCCAGTCGAGCAGCTGGTGGATTTGTACTGTCAAGTTGTGGTTAGCAGTGCAGTGTTTACCATACAGTACTACCAAGATTCCACATATAAATATGAAATATATATACCAAATATAAACAAACAAAACCCTCAATACTATTGAGTGCATTCTGACTTGTAATGACCTCATAGCACAGGGTAGGTTTCTGAGGCTGTAACTCTTTACAAGAGTAGAATGCTTCAAACATATACATGGTTTCAAAATACTCAAAACTAAATGAATACCTTGCTTTGAAGTGATACTGCCTTTATAAAATTAGTGTTGAATACTTGCTAGTTGATCTTTTTTCAATCACAAGTATTGAATATTTTTTGTAAACTCACTTTATATATCTAAAACCTGCACAGCAAACTGCTAGCCATATATAATCAAAATTTAGCACTTGCTTAGATTATGAAAGATTATGCTATCTTGCAGTTCTGACTTACAGACATCTCTCACTTTCTTTAAACTTGCCTTCTCATCACAGAATCTATAATCATATATACTCATCCTATTAGAATGCAGATTAAACAATTCTAATGTTAGGTAGAAAATGTCAGAAAAGCTTCTTAATATTTATCTTTTCCTCAAAGACAACTTACTAGCTTCTTATGAAAATCTATGCAATTAAGGAAACACAATCAGATATAAGAAGATGGCAAGCACATTTCAGAGGACAGAAGAAGTCGAAGTTGAGAAAAGCAGAGTTTGCTGGTTACATGTTCATAAGGAGTACTGGTCAGAGCTCATGGTAAGATGCAGGCTTGGGGTGACAGGATGCTACTATAAGGAAGGAAACAGCTTACTGTTTGAAATTTTTGAAATGACTTTTTGAATGAACAAAAGTTTAGAGTGAATACTGTTTTGTTTGTTTGCTTTGTTTTGTCTGACAACCAAGGAGATTTTATATAATTTTATATAATTCTGGAGCATGACCAGAATGCTCCTTAGAGGCCTGGGTGGCAAGACTTTTCTTACATTCTTGGATATGCTCTCAGGAGAGACCTGGTCCCTGGAGAAGAAAGAACATTGTGTTAAGGAAAGTAGAAGGACAGGGAAAGGGAGAAAGGGCCTTTCTCCCAAGATGGATTGACAGAGTGGGTCCAACAGAGAAGGGCTCAAACATAAGAAGAGTTGTGAAGATGCCTCAGGACCTGACCCTGCCTCGCCCTGCTGCGTTTAAGGATGCTCTGAGTCAGACCTCACTGAAGGACACCTAACAGCAATAGCCACGATGAAATTCTGCATGATAAAAGTAAAATGGGGAAGAACCAAGCAGGGAAAGATTGCTAACAGTGGAGGAAAAGGCAAGTAGAAGGAAGGCATTTAAATGGCTCAAATAGCGTGCCCCCCAAAGAAAGGCATCTTGTCCAGAATTGATGATCCATTATTATGCTACATATTAAAAAAATGCAGGACGAGGTATAAATTGAGCTGGAAGGGGCTACAGAGTAGAAAATATATTCAAATAGAGATTCCCCACTATCAGGAATTAGAGAGTTCATATGAACCATTTTATAAACTGAAAGGGTGTAAGACAAAGTGTCCTTAGCGCCCCAATGAAGGGAGCCCTAGAAATGTACTGATTATGAGTTGGGCTGCTAAAAAGCAGTTCAAAACCACCAACCTCTCTGCAGGAGAAAGAAGGCGCTTTTTACTCCTGTAAAAAGTTACAGTATGGGAAACCCACAAGGGTAGTTTTAGTCTGTCCTATAAGGTTGTAGAATTTGGATCCCACTCAAGGGCAATGAGAGTTGAGACTCAAAGATGAATCCTGGATAGCCTAGTGGATTGCATCTAGGGCTATTAAACACAAGGTAGCAGTTTGAAGTCACAAGCTATTCCACCGGTGAAAGATGGAGCTTTCTGACTCAGGAAAAATTGACAGTCTCTCAAACAGCAGTTCTATTCAGTTCCTGGGATCACTGTGAGTCGGAATTGACTTGATGGCAGTTAATTTGGTTTGTATTTGGAAGATCCAAAAATGAACCCACCAAAGCACGCCAAATAACATAGCAAACCTTAAACAACTAACGTGAGAGAGTGTCAAAACATTTGTGGAAACTTTTCATTTAATTTTGTTTATCCCCCAAACTTTTGAAACCTCCACTATAGTAAATGTAAGAATTATATGATAAGCAAAGCCTAAGTAACACAGAAATATATATGTACAGGTCAAACCAAGATGGCCTGATGCTGAGATGCTGTTCCTGAGGAAAGAGCTTGGTGGATATATGCTGTGCCTTTAATGGTTCACTATTAGATTCCCTTGAAAAGACTCGATTTGCTTGAAAGTCAAGAGGTGCCTGACTCTATTATTCCATAAAGGAAGGAACAGAGGATGTCACTGAGTTGCATTTCACAGGGGCCTCATGAGAAAAAAGCATAAGATTTTCTAGCCTACCATCTTCAGGGGATCCAATTGCCAGCTCTTGCTCCATGATGGTAGGCTTGAAACAGAACTGATGGTGGACTTGAAACACCAACCATTTTTTTAGTAGCTGAGTTATTAACCCCTGGGCCACCAGGACTACTTTGTTCTATAATACAATTTGTAAATTATATAAAGATGAATGCCAAAGAAAGGAACTCCAAAAATTAGGCTGGTAAAAAGGAACCGATTGGAAATAGAAAGCTGTAAATCATGTATGCTTAAATGGCTGAAAATTACCTCTTTAGGAAGTAGTTTCCTCTGAATGAATGTCTTTTTATTTAAATGATATTTCAAAATATTTAACTTTAAAATGATAGCACCAACTTCTTCCAGGTGTTTTGCTCGTTCTATAATTACACTCATTATGGTTGTTATTGTTATAGTTGACACCAAATCAGCTCCAACTTACAACGACCTCTATGTAGAATAAAAAGAGGCATCGTCTGGTCTTATTGCCATCTTCACAATTATTGCTATGTGCAGTGAAGTCAGGTTACTTGGTGCATTAAGCTGGGTTGTCTAGATAAAGAAAACCAGTGAAATAACTTTGTATGACAAAGTCATTTTACATCAAGAATGCCTCCCGGGCCAGTCCAACCATCCATCAGTCTGATGCTTGCTGAGCACTTCTAAGACTCATGTGGATGCAGGCCAAAGATGCAGAGATGTGAAGCAGGAAGCAGTCAGGCCACAACCCAATGGGGAGAGAGTCATGTGTTTCTAAGGTGAGTGAGAACATGGCAGGGCACTAACAACATCCGTGTTTTCTCCCAGAGTCTCATGGAGGGTGAAGAAAAAGAGAGTGCTCACTGATGCAAAGAGGCATCACTAGACTAACACCATAGAGACAGTTTGGACCCCCATCCCCACCCCAGCACATGTAACTACCCCATGGTGGTGCGACTTTTCTAACCATAGTCTTTTCTAACCAAATCTCTGGGTGGGAGCATGCAAATAAGGCAGACAGGACTTGGACTGGGCATGGCTCACTTTGACCATTCTATCACAGAAGCAGGACAAGAGAGTCTCAGGATCCAACAGGTACAAGAGGTACAGAGTGGAGCGTATCTGAGATCCATGGGGGGAAAAATAGGATGGCAGCAACAGAGACCATGAGACAGCAAGGCTGGCTTGCTAACCCATGAAAGGAATAAAACCGAGTGTCTTTGTGATGGAGGGAGGCTTGCAGGATGGAAGCCCTTTGGATACCTATAAGTACCCAAAGAAGCTTTGTAACACTTGCCATAGTGTTAGAAGCAGAGCAGAGACCAAGGGGGTTGCGGCCCTGAGGCAGAAAATCAGGCTTGTTGGCAAGACTGAGCAGAAGCACTGAAATCCAGAGAACTATGTCCTTAATGTTTTGGCCTAGAAATGTAACCTGCTAGCTTCTCTACTAACCCCCCAGAATCATGAGAATTGTCAGTGAGTTCTGTGTGATGCTTGCAACAGCTGGACGAGTCCAAAAGAGAAGCAGAGTGGTGAGGGATGTTGGTGTCAGAATAGGATAAAAAAGTTTGGACGTTAGCACCACATTTGTCCTTCCCTTAATATAAATCGGAGTTAGGGTGGCTCAGCTTTGGAGTCTTTCTCCCCTTGTACAACCATGAAGCCAGGCCTGGTCCCCCATCTATTTCTTGCGTCCATTGTTACAGCCTTTGTGACAATCCATTTCATGAAGAACTTTTCCTACGTTCACTTTACCAAACACATTCTAGGTCTTTTCTAGGTCACTTTGATGTGCCCAAAGTGAGCAGGGCAAAACCTTGTCTTCTCGTCTATGAAGCACTCTAACAATATTTGCTACAAGATCAGTGTCAGTGTTTATTCTTCTGATAGTCCATGGTCTATTCAGTATTATTTGAAACTTTGAATGGATATTTCCAACTTTCCTGAGCATACAGCCGAGCAATTGCATGAACACGCATGCACACACACCCATATACACACCACACAAAAAAACCCAATTCTTGTTTTAAAATGTATTGTTACATTGAGATTTCATTTTTCTTGTGAGTTTTAAAATATCTAATCAAACTCCCACTTAGCTCAGCCTACGAAAGTGGATGTCGATACTTTTCAAAAGTAATAAAGCTGGAATAAATAAAGAGTATCCATTGCCCTGTATCCTCAGCCATGTCAAACAACCCTTTGAGAACAGCCACTCCATCTGAATGCACAAAGTGGCATAGAATCTAGGTTCTATAAGCACTTGCAAAGTAATCAGGCCCCCAGGCAAACTTCTCCACATGTCTGGATTGTGAAAGTATCCGCTGCCTGGTAAGGCCACAGCTTCCTTCCAGGTCTCTTTCTTAAACATGTGAGTCCTTTGTAGACCCCTCACTCTGCTGGGGCCTTTCTTCAATTGCTTGCTTTATTTTTCCTTCCTTCCTTCCTTCCTTCCTTCCTTCCTTCCTTCCTTCCTTCCTTCCTTCCTTCCTTCCTTCCTTCCTTCCTTCTTCCCTTCCCCTTGTACAACCTACCTCTTTCTTTTCTTCCTTCCTTTCTTTCCTTCTTTCTTTCTAATTGCTTTCTCTACTCAGCAGTTTAAAGTCTAACACAGACTATTGGAATCTAGGTTCTGATTCATATCCTAATCAGTTCTATAAAAGTATGGTATCAGAACTCTTACATGATAAGAAAGGCCTTTACCCTACCAAAGGTCCACATTTTCTCCATTTAAATGAAATTCAAAAGGTACTTTCAGTTTCAACAACATGGCACATTGAGCTAATGTGGCAGCAGGGTTTTTTTTTGGGGGGGTGGGGGTGGGAGGGTTGGAAATGCAAAAATGCGCTTTATAGCATAAAACAGTTTAAGCGCACAGCTGAAGTAGCCACAAAGGAAAAAGAATCCCAAAATGCCAGAGGAAATGAAAGTCCAGAGAAGTGAGCATAACTCGAAGTCTAAAATGATTTAGCTGCAGGGATGGTGCTGAACAAGTTAGCACAGGTACCTGGGCACGGATAATTTGAAATATAATGTCAAACTGAGGTTCTAATAAAATACAGCATCTTCAGTGGATGTGAAATCCAGGACCTAAAAAAAACCCAATAAAATCCAGAATCTTATCTGTAAAACAGGACTCAGAAAAACTCCAACATCTTATTTCTATAGATAATAAGATAAAATCATTAGACAAGCAATCTTGGAAAGCAAAAAAAACAAAAACAAACAAAAAAAAAACAGCCAAATGAGGAAATGATGAAACAAAAAATAGAGCAAACATCAAACCTCTCTTGCAAGATTCATCTATGTCATATATGGACTCCAAGTCCAAACTCCTGCTATTCATGAAGAACAATAACCTTCAGGATGCTGAAAGAGGATAAGCAGTAAACTCCAGTCTAAGACCAGGGAGAAGACTGGTCCTGCAGACAACAGCAACCCCAAATTGCTCTACGGGAATTCTGAAAGCATCAAAGGCTCACATAATTCTCAGTGGACACACATCCCCAGCTTAAGGATGAGCGCGCAATACAATAGGACCTAAAAGTATTTCTCTATGAGTAAAGTAACCCCGGTCAAACAGTGGCTACATGTTGGCCCGCGTTCCCCATGCTCTGCAGTTCAAAACCAGCGGCTCCACAGGAGCAAGACTGGGCCGCCCACCTCTGTAAACAGCCACAGTCTTGGGAATACCCAGGAGGTTTCTATGAGTCACCACTGACTCCGTGACCGTGAGCTTTCTTTTCTTGTTTTAGGAGTTGTGGGATGTCTGAAATGAATACTGTATCAAAGAAGCCATAGAATATTTTACATAATGGATAAAAGATACGATGTCGCTACTGTTTTAATGAGCAAGTGGGTTTTTAAAAAGGAATGCTAAACTCTCAACAACTTAACAATTAAAAATACAGTACTGAGTCCTAAATGCGAGGATCAATTTAATAGCATGTCAGAGAAACAAAACTTGTAAAATAGACTGAAAAAAATTACACAATAGTCAATCTGGGAAGAGCTGAGTTGAAACACATAGACCAGTTAAAAAGCAAAGGAAGATACAAATGAGAAAATAAATAAAAGTCTCAAAAGATTTCCAGATAACACAACAATAAAATAGGTAGCATGCAGTGATTTTTGCCTGAGGAATTTTCAGAAGTGAATTTGATTCTGAGCTACAAGAAGAAAAAGAGGCTCCAGGCAAAATAAGCAAAAAATCATTAAATATTTACATACATTAGTGAAATTTCTGAACAAACAAGACCAAAAAAATCTTACAAATAACAAACGAGAAAAGATTAAGAACTTATTTCAAGTGAGTTTTATACTGACAGCAGACCTCTAACCAGACACAACAGTCAGTAGATGTGATGAGGTAATACTGTGAAAGTGCTGGAAGAAAATAACTGCCAACCTCTATCTACATTCAGATAATCTCTTCACATTTCATTTGGTTATGCTTAAGCCCACTATGTCTTGGAACCAATTTGATGACACTCATAAGCCCACTATTTTCCAGAGTGAATGCAGAATAAAGGGATCTACAGAAATACACCATGCCAAGAATTTTCTTCTCATAACATCACTGAAAGAACAATTATTTGGCACTAGATAATAGCACTCCACCTAAGAGCAAGTGATGCATAATACATAAAAGTATGCCTTCTGGATGATCCCTTCAGGTCTGGTGGTGAGAGTGGTGAATCCAGGAGGGTGGAGGGAAGGTGGGGTAGAAAGGAGTAGTCAATTGCAGGGATGTATATATACCCTCCTCCCTGAAGTATGGACAATGGGGAAGTGGGGGAGGGAGACACTGGGCAGAGTAAAATATGACAAAATAATAATAATTTATAAATTATCAAGGGTTCATAATGGAGGGAGGAATGGAGAGGGAGGGAAAAAATGAGGAGCTGATACCAAGGGCTTAAGTAGAAAACAAAGGTTTTGAGAATGATGAGGATGACAAATGTACAAATGTGCTTGACATACAAGGAATGGATTATGGATTGTGATGAGTTGTATGAGTCCCCAATAAAATGATTTTAAAAAATATGCTGCCTTAAAGGCATAGAATTACAATAAAAAAAGAAAATAGGCCAAAAATTCAGTGATGTAAAGAATTCACGGCATAAGCAGAATAGTGAGTTCACCTTGACTCTCAGGGTTTGTCCGACTCTAGTGATCTTCAATTTTCCATTAATGAACTCATTGGCCAGAAGATAAACCTAGTTTTATTTTTTCATGATTAGAAACAGGTTGACAAAGTAGAATCTCATAAGAATCCATTTAATAAAATTAAGTACACAAATACTTTTCTGTAAAGATGGATAAGGAAATTAAAAATAAAACCATTTCTCCCAAGACCACTGAAAGCCAAACTATCCGACTTGAAAATTGATGTTAAATAGAGAAGGCAAAATTTTCTTTGAGGAGCCTTAAAAATAAACTGACCTTCACACTTCTTTTCAGCCTGAATTCATAACACAACATTAGGTGGAAACTTCCAAGCTATGAATCTTGTTTTAAAGCATATAGACTGGTATTGACATAGAAACCATGTTAACATTTGAAAGATTCATTACCACCAGCAGGTTTAAACTATGAAAGACTTCAGGAAAAATATAAATGGACAAAAGGCTTTACTTTTAACACAAAAATTAACTGGAATGTCCCTTGAAACAATGACATTAAAGCTCCAAACCAAGGAAATAAATCCCACATAAGCAGACTTATCGAAAGTTAAGCTTCTACTTCTTTATTACTGAGGTAGATATATCTTTTGTGTAATTAGAAGGTATTTGAATAATTTTATGCCAGTTAGATACTCCTGCCTAGAGATGGAGACAAATTTGTCAATCAAATGGTAATTTGATGACATTTCCTTGGAGATGTGGCCTTTTTGGATAAGAGTGAGGGTCTCTCTCTCTCTCTCTCTCCTCTCTCTCTCTCTCTCTCTCTCTCTCTCTCTCTCTCTCTCTCTCTCTCTCTCCCCCTTTTGCTTTTCTGCTTGCTGGAACTCTGTTGACCAAAACTTGGAATTGTCAGTCTCCTGCCATGTTTCCACTGACCTTGGATCCACTTGACTTTGCACCCACTGACCTGTGATCTTCTAGTTTCCTAGTTCATTGTTCTCATCACCAGTATGCAGCTATGTGAATCTCAAGAGGGACTTTTGGACCAGCATTGGACTTAGGGATTTGAATTGGATTCAACCAGATGCCTTCTTGTATATAACTACTTATTGATATAAAATTCTTATACATAGATGAGTGTCACTGGATTTGGTTCTCTGGTTGTCCTGTCCTAGCACATATAACTTTTGCCAATTCAACTTTAAAAAAAATTTATTGGGGCCTATTACAGCTACTATAACATTCAGTACATCATTTGTATCAAGCACATTTGCACACATGTTTCCACATACATTTCCCAACATTTTCCACTTGAGCCCTTGGTACAAGCTCCTCTTTAAAAAAAAACTCCCCTTTCCCCCCCATTTTTTTAATGAATCATTTTATTGGGGGGCCCATATGACTCCCATCACAATCCCTAGTAACCTCAGTTGTATACAGGCCACTTTTACACACCCATTGCCATCATCACTCTCAAAACATTCTCCCTCCCTCCAGGCCCCCATTATCAGCTCCTATATTACCCTTCCTCCCCCCCTTCCCCTTGAACCCTTAGTAATTTACAAATTATTTTTTCATCCTGTATACTGTACAATGTGTCCCAACACTCACTTCTCTGTTGTCCGTGCCCCAGAGAGGAGGCTACGTGAAGATCCCTGAAGTTGGTTCTCCCTTTCTATTCCTCCATCCCCCCACCCTCCTGGTATTACCACTCCTATTACTAGTCTTGATGGATGATCTATCCTAAGTTTCCCATGTTTCCAACTTCACTGTACATCTCCTGGTCTAGCTGGATTTATGTGGTAGAATTGGGGTCATGATAGTGGGTGGGAGGCAGTATGGGAACTAGAGGAAGGTTGCATGCCAATTCAACTTTTATAAATGTAAAACTCTTTGAGTAATACATCGATTGGATGTGCAATCTAACCATAATTGGTATTACTTTTAAATCACTGTCATGTCCTGTTTAGCTTTCCTTCTCTGACAACCACAATATAACTTAGATTCTTTTTCTGACCTTTTTATATAAATATCATTTGTCCTTTTGTGGTTAACTTATTTCAGTCAGCATAATGTCTTCAATTTCTGTCAATACTATAGCGAATATACAGATTTTATTTCTCCTACTGGCTGAGCAGCACTTTGGGTCATGTTGTCTTAGGCCATTCCAGTTAATAGAATAGTAACATGCTCAGTGCTTCTGTTCTACCTTCTAGTTCACTTACGAAGTCCTGTGTTATTAAAAGCTTGCAAGCAGCCATTAAAGGCACCATTGGTGGTTATTATACATTTGGGGCAACTGAAGAAGAAGGAGAGTCAAGAAGAGAAGTGAGAAATCTGTTGCTAATTACCATCATGAGACCAGAAGATCTGGATGGAACCCAGCTACTGTGACTGAACACTCTGATCAAAGATTCCATAGGAGAATCCTGATCAAAAAAAGGAAAATGCAAAGCAGAATCTCAAATTATAATGAACTCCAGACTTAAAACTACTGCCTATCTAAAAATATCCCTTGAAGCCTTCTTAAAATCAAACAATAGTTTGGTCTAATTAATAAAAATGTGTGCTTGAACATATTATTCTCTCAACAACTATCTCTATAGAGTCAAATTAACAACAGTTACTCAAAAGATAAACTAGGAAGCTAGAAGCCGTGAGTTTACTGTTCATGAAGGAAGAAAAATTCAGACACGGAGGGTGAAAATGTTTGCACAACTTGAAGAACATAAGCAATGTATCAATGTGTGGAAACTGTTGGATTGGTATAAGTGTGGCAGTGTATATGTCCATAAAAATAAGAAAATTTGGAGGGAGGGGAAATCATCAGAATGGATTTCAAACTCTAGCCATGTATTGTCTTTGGGAAACACACAAGAAATAACTAATTCATCTTGTTCCCTTTGATGCCTACCATCTATTTGATACATTTTTACTCTTTGGCTGTTATCTTTGGTTGTGTTGCCTCTTCTATATCCTTGTACTTTCCTCTTGTCTCACTCTCATCCTCAGCCTTCATTTGGGTTTCAGTAATTTCTCTCAGTTATATTACTCTGGATCAATCCCTATCAGGCCTCTCACACCCATCTTGTCACTGATTTGAATCACTTGTTTTTCCCTTGTCCCTGAGTTGGTCAACACTGCCTCCTTTCCCCACCTACCCCTCTCCCATGTGCCCCTGGATCCATCAGTCCCATTGTTTCCTCCTCCAGCTATATTAAGTAATACCCTGCCATTCTCTGCTGCTCAACTTCCTGACATGATTGCTAAAGACAAAAGGTATGTATGAGCAAATGTAGTGAAGAAAGCTGATAGTGCCCAGCTATCAAAAGATATGATATCTGGAATCTTAAAGGTTTGAGGATAAACATCCTTTGAGAAGCAACAAAGCCCAAATGGAAGAAGCATATCAGCCGCTGTGATGATGAAGTATCGATGGGATTGAGTTTCAGGTATCCAAGATCCAGAACAAAGAAATCATATGAATGTGAATGAGGGGAGATGCAGAGTGGAGAACCAATGCCCATCTGTAGATAATTGGACAGTCCCTTACAGAATGGTCGCAAGGAAGCGATGAGCCAGTTAAGATGCAGCATGGCACTGATGAAACATACAACTTTCCTCTAGTTCTTGAATGCTTACCCACACACACTATCATGATCCCAATTCTACCTTACCAATCCAGCTATACCAGGGCATGTATGTGGGTACAGATAAGAGCTGAGCACAGAGGGAATCCAGAACAGATAAAACCCTCAGGGCCAATAATGATAGTAGCAATACCAAGAGGGTAAGGGTAAGGTGGTGGGAGAAAGAGGGAGCCAATCACAATAATTTACATATAACCCTTTCCCTGGGCGACTGACAACAGAAAAGTGGGTGAAGGGAGACATCGATCAGTGTAAGACATGAAAAAATAATAATAATTTTTAAATTATCAAGATTTCATGAGGGAAGGAGATTGAGGGAGGAGGGAAAAGTGAGAAGCTGATATCAAGGGCTCAAGTAGAAAAAATATTTTGAAAATGATGATGGCCACACATGTGGAAATGAGCTTGACACAATGTATGTATAGATTGTGATAAGAGCTGTAAGAACCCCCAAGAAAGTCTATATTCAATCAAAGTCCACAGCTTAATGACTTCAATAATTGCTCTACTCTGGTATCTAAATGAATATCCTCTCATTTAATTCCACTTCTAGGCCTCTTTCTAGGTGCTACTTCTTCTGTGGCATTTGTCGGTTTGGTAGCAAATGTGCCATGCATCAATGATTTTAGCGTCTCAACCAAAAGTCATCCTTCAGTAGGTTGTTACAAATACATACTGCCTTCCATCTCCACATCTTGACTTGTATTGCTCACTTTCCTGAGTCTCCAAGTATTCAACCTGCTTTTCTCTCAGTATGTCTAAGTTGCCCTGTCTGGTTCAGCTCAAGTTGCACCTGGCTACTCTAAATTTAATAGCACACTATCTTAAAACCCTATATTCCTGTGAGCATTACTAGATTTTACCTTACAGGTTTCTTTTTCATGGAAGCAAATATAATGCCATTAATGAGACAGAATAAATGAATTGTTTACAATCTTGATAGTAGCAAAGTTAATATCAGAAAGTATCTTTCTAAAACGGTGCTTTTATTTGAGTATAATGTGCTGATGTGTAGTTGAGTTCATGAAAAGTGTTTTTTTTTAAGAGGTCAACATTGGACATCTATCTTATCCAGACCATGAAAGCTATGAGATAAAGAGCCTTAGTAAACAAACTTCCATCATTTCCATGAAAACTAGAACCAAGTAAGAGATTGTAAGTCTTTAATACACGTTTCCTACTGCAAATACACCTTTACTGTGTGAAAGGTCTGTCAGATTCCTTTAACCTGAGAACACTAAACATTATTTCATTTCCCCTTTAGAGTTCAATACACCTTTGATTTTTAAAATTTTATTTGGATAAACTTTTCCCAATCTGACTTGGGTTTCTCCATAGTGTGCCAAGAATGAGAAATGGTCTGGTCATGAATGAAACATCAAGTATTAAGTTTCTGAGATATTTTTCTATAATCTGATAATTATCATTCAGTTTGACCTTAAACTGAATGAGCTTGCATGACAAATAATTTACTTATGGAGTACCATCTCAACGCTTTTTTTCAACTTAACCCTTTCTCTGCAAAGCCTCAAGGTAAGCCCTAGGAATAATACAAGAAGAATGGGGTAAATACTTGCCCTCAGCTGCAAGCCACTGAAGATACACAGATGAATGCTGCCTTGCAGGCTTTTCTTTAGTTAATTGGTTTAGAAAGTATTCCTGAAAGTAGTGCAATATCTGAAAATTTGTGAAGAAGTTTACTTCCATAAATTATTCTAAAATACCCCCTTTTAGCATCATTCTAAGTGCAATATCTAATTCTGTATCAGAATGGGGAAAATTGATATAAGCAACATGATTGAGACTCTGAATTGAGATAACATATTAAGTTATAGATCCAATTTTCCTGAATGTGAAAAATGTCCCCAGATTATGCATGATAATGTGTTGATTCCTTGCTAATGTGTCTAGTGGTCAAGGATCATGTAATTGACAAGTGATTCAACAGTAGTAATAGTGGAGTCATATTTAGAATAACATGACCAAGCACAGTATGGATTCATAGAGGAAGGATATAGACAGGCTTATTGTATTCGTTATACAACTTCTTTGAAAGTTTGAAACATTTTCTCATAATGTAATAAAAAAACATACATCACTTGGTGAGGGAACAAAGGGGAACTGATCACAATGATCACTGGACATCTCACACATACATCCAGGGTGATGAACAACAGAAACATGGGTAAAGGGAGACAGCAGAAACCTTTTAAGATGCAGACAGTTATTTCTGGTGAAATCACTGGCATTCAAAATTTCAACGTTCTGATTGTAATTTTTAATTCTCTCTCTCTCTCTCTCTCTCTCTCTCTCTCTCTCTCTCTCTCTCTCTGTCTGTCTTTCTTCTTTAATGTATTATCACTAATTTAGATTGTGCACTTTCTTGGGATGGGGCAGGGGGCACTACAAAATCTCATTCTTTCTCTGTTTACTCAACAAGCCTTTATTGAGAATCTACTACATTCTAGAACCTGTGCTAGAACCTGGAAAAGCAAGAGGGAGTGTCTAATCACATAGCTATAAAATATGAAATATGTAACTGTGGTCAGTGAGAAGAGCTATGTAGAGAAATGTCAATAGAATATAAAACTAGCTCCTTGTTAAATCTGCTTTGAGAGGATGTTGTCAGAGAAAAATGTCCATGAAAAGATGACTTATAATAGAGAACTGAGGGTCAAACAGACCATTAACTAGGTGAATAGATGGGTATGGGGAGGAGAGAGTGCTCTAAATGCTCTAAGAAGAGGGAAAAGCATATGAAATGCCCCATGAAGGGAAGGCTGGCAGGTCTACAGCAGGTGCAAGGAATGATGGCACAGAATAGGGGAAAGAGGTGTTGGAGTTGAGGCCAAAGAGGAAAGCCAGAGTAGACCATGAAGAACGAACCATAACAAGAATGTTCATCTTTAGCCAAAAAGCCAAGGGAGTCACTGAAAGGTTTTAGCAAGGAAGTAAAATTATCAGGCTGCTTTCATAAAGTCTAGCAGGGTGAGCTTGATTGCCTACATATGTGAACTTCACTAAGGCCTCTTTAGAGCCAGTGGCTATTTTGCTCACCTTGAAAGACAATTTTGAGTAGTAAAACTATTTCTACTAGGAACCAGGAAAAGTAAGTAAATGTCTTTGAGGAAACACACAACATAGTTGAAGGGAGTATTGAGACAAAGCCTGTCTATATACTGGAGGGCCTAGAAGGGGCAAATGGCTAAGTGTTCAGCTGGAATTCAAATTGTCAAGGTTTGAGTCCACCTCTCTTGGAGGCACTTTAGAAAAAAGTAATTCACTGATGATCCAGGTCCAATAGATCCAAGCCAATAAAGAACCTACTGGAGTGAAATTTTGCTCTGCAGCGTCTGGTAGCATCAGGGGTCAGAATGAACTTGAAGGCAACAGGTCTGTAAATGTTCTAAACAAAGAAACAAATAAATACCACATGGTTGAGTGTGTGTGCACCCATATACTTAGATTGTGTATCTTAAAACATTCTCTTTTTTTGCAACATCTGAATATATAGTGTTATTAGAAAATGTGTTTACTTGAATCCAATATTCTTAAACAAAAGGGGTGGTCTATTTGGAGTTGAAGGGTGAGTAAACATGGAGCATTATTATATATAAATCCCAAAGAAAGATTACCATATCCTTGTATTTATAATAAATATTAAAACAGATTACTCCTTTTGGTTATATATCTACCACTTTATAATTTATGACATGATACTGTGCCCTTATAATTAAAAGTCTAGCGATTAAATTATTTGGCTCTCGTTTCTTTTTTTTTTT